>ML789089.1:192099-208005 GCA_009831015.1 Picea engelmannii | reverse complement strand
AAGGAGTCCTTATGCAGAAAGGAAGTGTGATCTGCTATGAATCCCAAAAATTGAACGAACGTGAAGTCAACTATGTGACTCATGATCTAGAACTGGCTGCCATAGTGCATGCCTTGAAAATGTGGAGGTATTACCTCCTGGGAAGAAAATTTTCACTTATGACAGATCACTGTGGATTGCAATACCTGTTTGACCAACCAAAGCTCAATGCTAGACAAGCTAGGTGGATGGCCCTCCTTAGCGAGTTTGACTTCGAAATCAAGCACATTAAAGGAAAGGAAAATAGGGTGGTCGACGCCCTTAGCAGAAGTATGAAAACAATTCACCTGGCAGCGGTGAGCACCTGTGAGACAGAAGTCAAAGAAAGAATCAGAAACGCACAAGGAACAGATCCCTTTGTCCAGACCGTGGCCATGTACCTACAACGAGAACCCACCAGAGTAAAATATGAAGGCTACCATATGACCGAAGGAGGTATGTTCACCTACAGAAATAGACTATATATTCCAAATTGTGACGACATGAAGAGGTTCATACTGGATGAACTACATAAAAGACCCTATTCTGGTCATCCAAGATACCAAAAAATGATCACTGCCACCAGGAGACAAATTTATTGGCCTGGAATGAAGAAAGACATAGCTGAGTACTTAGCCAAATTCATAGAGTGCCAGCAGGTTAAAGCAGAACATCGACACCCAGCAGGATTATTGCAACCTTTACCAATCCCAGAATGGAAATGGGAAACCATCTCCATGGATTTTATCACGGGATTGCCAACTTCAACCAAACAGAATGACGCTATTATGGTAGTGGTGGATAAACTGAGCAAGTCTGCTCATTTCATCCCCATCAAATCGACCTGCAAGGCGATATATATCGCCCAGGTATTCATGAAAGAGGTATTCAGACTACACGGTATGCTAAAAGAGATAGTGTTTGACAGAGACACAAAATTTACTTCCAATTTCTGGAAATCACTGATGGCTGGGTTAGAGACCAAATTGTTGTTTAGCACCATCTATCACCCTCAAACCGACGGATAGACAGAAAGAGTGAATCAAATATTAGAGGATATGTTAAGGATGCATGTAATGCATCAACCCAGAAAATGGGAAGACTACCCGCCATTGGTAGAATTTGCCTACAACAACGACTACCAAGCATCCTTAAAGATGAGTCCCTTTGAGGTCCTCTATGGTAGGCCGTGTAATACTCTAGTCAGCTGGAGTAACCCTGTAAACAAGATTTCTATTGGACCCTATATGTTGAAAGAAATGGAACAGCAAGTGACTCAGATAAAACAAAATCTGAAGGTCGCTCAGAACCGACAGAAAAGTTATGCCGACCAAAAGAGAACTCTAAGAGAGTTCAAAATGGGAGACCATGTATATCTCAGAATTAAGTCTAGAAGGAGTTCCCTAAAAATGGGAGCTTGTGCCAAGTTGGCACCCCGGTATTATGGACCCTTTGAGGTTCTAGATAGAGTGGGACATGTAGCCTATCGGCTAGCACTTCCTCCCATAGTAAAAGCACATAATGTTTTCCATGTTTCATTACTGAAGAAATATGTACATGATGCTAATCATATAATTGGCTGGTCTGTGATCCAGGTGGAACTGGAGGGAAAATTTCTACTAGAACCCCAATGCATATTGGAAAGAAAGGAAACCCCGCTCCAGAACCGAACCATTGCACAGGTCAAGGTGCAGTGGAAACATTTTGGCCCAGATGAGGCTACATGGAAAATGGAGGATGCCATGAAACAGGCATATCCGATTTTGTTTGCATCCGAACATGCATGACATGCTGAAAGATAGAACATCGAGGACGATGTTCCTTTAAGGGGGAGGGAATTGTAACACCCTGTTTCCCCCAGTTTGTAAAAATAACTGGACTGGCCAAGAACTGTGGAAAACTCAGAAATGTGAATATGTGATGTGAATGGACCTTGTGGAAAAGGTCGATGAATGTGAATAATATTATGAATTTATATTGCAGGACTGCTGAGAGGGGATATGMTGAAAAAGAGACCACAATGGCTGYAGAAAGGCGGTGGAAGGCACCTGGAAAGGTGGCGTTAATTTCCACCGAAAAYCAATACCGTATTTGGACTCCACTRGCCCGGAGAACCAAAAGYGGCTCGCCGACCCYGAATTAAAATGTCTCGCAGGYTGGTRGGTAGATGGCTCCTCAGGAATTAATGAGGGATGGGGAGGTGAACTGCCTATCCGTAGAGCCGTTAGGCCTGACCAGCACGAGGGAAATCACACCACACGCAGCCTCGCAAGAGGATAAGGCGTGGGGGAGAAGCGATTGAGGGGGACGACGCGAGGGGAGAAAGAGAACTCTGGCTATATGTAGAGTGGGTGATAGCAGAGAGGAAGGAGAGTAACCTTTTCTCCTGGTCACTGACAAACAGAGACGCAGTCTCACAGCATCGTGGTCTCAGCTCGGGGGTGACTAGTGGTAAATCCGCTGGGAGTCGTTGAGCCTACGGTTGGGTGGAAACGAGCATCCCTCTTAGCAGTTGCACTCACTTCTGGTGTTATTTCTGATAAGTGTTTTACATATTGCATCTTGAAATTCATATGCTGACATATATGCTCATAAGCTGTGAAATTGTGAATGATTTCATTATAAGAATGTTTGTATGGTGTCTTGATCAGTACTGGTAGTTGTATGTTTATATGGAAAGACTACGTCTGGCTTATGTTCTCATAAATTGTTATTTATATGCATATTGATCTAATTCATATTTCACGCCTGGCTCTCAGAAGAGAGATACCCTTATCTGCCTTAGATAGTACCCTGGGTAAACCTCCCCATAGAGATACCCTTCCCGAAAAGGCCCATCAAGAACCTGGGAAAAGGACGTGAAGGCACAAGGCCTTAAGAAATCCCTGGTAAGTATCGAATCGATGGACGAGATTCCATCGGGAGATCGACGGTCACTCACGACCGTCATATCGGAAGAAGAAACTGGAGGGTTAAGCGCCTTAACCCTGAATAGGTGTTAATCGACGGAGGAGATCCCGTCGGGAAATCTGTGGTCACCCATGATCATTAGATTGGTAGGAGAAAGTAGGAGGTTAAATGCCTTACCACTTTGTCTTTCTGTGTCTTCGTGGGTAGCGAAGAGATCGGGATCGTAGATCCCCAAGGTCCATGAGAACATCTGGACCGTTGATTTTTCCACGTCCAGGAAGTAGTGGGAGAGTGCGCGACGTGGGACAGATCTGAGCCGTCAGATCTTAGCTAGAAAAACCCGACAGTCGTTGGATCTGTTAAGAGATGCATGAGGTTTAAGCCCTCGTGAACAAGGGCGAAAGTCCCGAGAGAGGAGTCGGTATCGGGGATTCAGAATTCGGGATTCTAGGAGTCCTGACGACAAGGGATCGAGACACTCCATGGTGAAAGTCTCGATATAGAACTAGATCGTCCATCCGTGAAGGACACGTGGCGGAGATCGAGAGTCCATCGATATTTCGGATACTGGGGATTCGAGTTGACAAAGGATTTGCGTCACTTGGGGTCGCAAGTCGCGAAATCGCAAAACAACGAGGATTGTTCATCTGAGGGAGGACACGTGGATGATAATTCCTCGACCCCTCTCTGCCTTTGCAAGCAATGCACAAACAGGATCCCTTCGGAGGATCCCAGGGTCTGTAATGACCGTTTGATTTAATAAAGAGACGCAGGCATTAATGCCACGACCTCCTTTTTCCCTTGCAAGAGATGAAGGAATCAGGACCATAGACCCCATGGTCCATGGAAGTGCCTGGACCGTCCATCTATAGAGCACATGTGGCCACTGGTAAGCGCTTCAGCGTTTCGGCACCCGGGAAACAAAAGGGAAAAGAACCCTTGTCTTCGCGAGTCGCAAAATTCCGATCACCGAAGCCTCGAAATGGCGTGAGGTGTGATTAAGATTGAGAAAAGCCGGTATTTGATCGTAACCGTTGATCATCCCAAAAATACCACGACTGTCGATCTTGGTTGAGGGTCGCCACCATCCATTGGAGAGACACATGGCTTTCGGTCGACGTTTCGGCGTTTGGGTATCCGAGGAGCCAAAAGGCAAGAAACCTTTCCTTTGCGAGTCACGAAATCCCGATACCCAAAATCCCGTGGACCGTTGGATCCACGCTCCTAAGAGCCGTCGATCTCTTACACGACTTTCCATATCGAAATTCGGAGATTTGAATGATGAAGAGTCTTGGAGTCGTTGCATTTCGAACTCCCGAGTACCGAAACCCCAAAAGGATCCATACCGTTGGATCAGGGGAGGCTTACGGCCATTGATCTCCCTTTGGAGGGAAACTTTGGAGACCTCGGATGTTTCGGGGATTTGAATGGGGGAAGGTAGAAGTCATATATCGCGATCCCCTGAATCGTGAAAAGCTGATAAGCTCTTGGCTGGCTTAAGCACGTGGACACAGTATAGGGTCACGTAGACAAGACCCCAAGAGAGAAACTTGCCCCTCGCTAGCCCCGTCGGGGTTCAGCGTTTCGCTATTCCAAGCTTCGGGGTTTGCAGAGTCGAGAGACTCGACATTCTGGTAGCATTGAGTCGCAAAGTGTGAAAAGACGCCATGCTGATTCAACCCATAGTCGTGAACTACAATCGTATGGAGGTGGAAAAAGGAAAGAGCTAGCCTGCGCTAAGCCCCGTAGGACTTCGGGGATTCTGATTGTTGAGAAATCAACGAAAAAGTTTGATTTTCATCTAGTGGGTATGTGACAATATTGTTAGCCATTTGTACCCTGTCACATCTTACTGAAGCCACTATCATCCATGTAGACAACATTACTAATGATAGCATAAAAAATATGACTGCAAATGATCTTATATATTTGTAATATTTGCATGACAATGGCTTATCTTGAAGCAAAGTGTGATTGATTTTCCATTCTACAATCATCTCGTGTTCCTGCTTAAGATTGATTACTTGATTTGAAACAATTATAGGTGTGTTTCTTGCTTGAGTTGACTTTATTAATTGCTCCATAGTTTGAAGAGTTTGATTTGCCTTTAAATGATTAACATGAACCACATATTCTTGACCTGCTTTGGTTAAATGATATTGATTCTTTTCCCTGTAGAATATTGTTTTACGATCATACAAGTAAGGACTACCTAAGGCCATTCCACATTCACTTAGTGGCACCACATCACATGTTACCGCATCCACAAACTTAGATGAAATTGCAAATTTAATGTGCACTGCTTGGTTATGTGCATTTGATGATTGTTGCTTATCCATTGAAGTGTGTAAGGCTTATGATACATCTGTGTTTTTAATCCCAATTGCTTAACCAATTCCTCTAAAATTAAGTTATATTGAGATCCACTATCTATCAATGTGTCAATCTTAGTGTGCCTCATGATGGCCCTTATGTGAAACAAGTTACTTCTAAAATCAAATCCTTCACCAATTTTACTTGTCATACAAACCAATGAGACTTTTGATTCATCACCTGAATCTGATCCCAAGTCTGTTGGTCATGTTGTTGCCGCAATTGTTTGCCTCCCTTTATTTTCCTTGAACCACTTCGATCTCTTCTCGGGTTGCAATTGCCAACAATGGTCCTCATCATTCCTTTCTTTCTTGCAATGCTTGCAAGAGGGCTTCTCTTCCTTTGTCGCCACTGAATTTTCCTTCTTGCCATGCCACTTCCTTTTGTTCTCTTTCCTTGAAGATGATTCCCCTGATACTCCAACACTTGTTTTCCCTACTTCAATGCATGTCACTTGAACACAAACCTCATCAAGATTAGTAGGTCCAAACATGAATACAGTATTTTGAATATGTGCAGATAAACCTCCTATATACTTCATAAGAGTTTCTTGGGTATGTAAAGGAATATCTAACATCAATGCCATTTTTCGAAAGCCATCCGTGTATTCTTGCACTATTTGTCATTTTCTTAGTTTTAAATCTTGCCATTCAATTAACGCTTTCTCTTTATAACCCAAAGGATAGAATTTTTTTCTAAGTGCATAAATAAAAAAATTCCATGATGGAAATACATTAACCACTTGTTGTGTGCCATTTTGCAACTTGCTTTGCCACCAGATGAGTATTTTGCCTGCAAGTCTAAGTGATACCAACTTGATCTGAGTTGCCTCATCCTTGATTTGTTGCACACTGCAATAAACCTCCATCTGCCTGACCCAATTGTCAAGTCTCTCTGCATTAACTTCACCATCATACATGGGTAATTCCATTTTAACATCAAGTTTTAATAAAGGCATTTCATTCTTATGTTTATGGACATGTTTCTTTGCAGTGATTTTAGAACTTGAACTTGAAGAAGGAGGAATTTGAGGAGGATCTTCTCCTTCTTCACTTTTTCCCTTTGAATATTCACTCAAATTCAGTCTCTTCTGTTCCAAGTAATCCTCATACAAAACCTTCATCATTTCCGACATGGCAAAGTGAAACTCTTTCTCATCAAGAGAAAGTCCCTCTTCTGATGTCATCTTCTCGCTTTAAGAAGTTCTCTTTCTCAATCCAATCAATGGATTCTCTTCAACAAGATTGCCTTCACCACGATGTAGATTTTCCCTGGTAATCATGCAAAACTCAAATCCAAACGTCAACTAGCTTTGATACCACTTGATCCGAAAAGATCTTTTAAATGGCAATGGTTGAGTTATTATGCATGTGTTTATTAACCATTTAGGAAGTTGAATGAAAGAGGAATAATTATAGAAGAAACATCACAACCATATGCACATATACATATCTGAAATAAAGCAAAAATAACAACAAACCATAGAACACCAAAGTGATAACGGAGTTCGACAATCTCACCTACGTCTTCAGGCCTTTGTCTCAGTGGGTGAGGCTTTCTTATTTATGTTCAAAGCCTTAAAAGTGCATCAGAGCAGTGCCAAAAGGTTACAAAACTGATATGGTCTTCTTCTACCAGATCTCTAGAACCCAAAAAAAGAAATTTTTAAGAAACGACACTAAAATTGGATGACCAGAGCTCCCAGAAATGGCCCTCAAAGGTGCGTTCCTCAATAGCTTCCCTGCATAAAAATGGTTTTGGCTAGGAAAATATTCATCATAAACCTACTCTAAATGTCCTCTCCTTGGCTTCAAGAACCCTTGGTTTATATAGATTTGAATTTGGTAACCATCTCCCAACTTCCCCCCAAGATATGGCCTCAAAAAGGGCCCAATATCTCGCAATATTGACCAAAATCTCCAAAATTGTTGAATAAAATCAATGAAAAAACACTATTATATAGTGAAAACCCACTTTTGCACATATATTCAGTGTGGAACCCCTTACTTGTTGGCCCCTGGTCGTATGGGTTATTTCCATGTGGCCATGCGCTAATCTTGGTGAGTTGGCCCCTTAAGCCTCGACCCCAGGTCTTGTGTTGATGACACATGTGTCCTTGTTCCGTATCCCATGCGCTCTAAATTGTTTAACATAGTTATGCCCCTGGTCATTGGGCTAACTCGACCGATTGGGGATAACCCCAAACAAACCATGCCAACCGAAATTTAGGCCGGGTCACATGATGTATCGTTGAAACCGAGGCTACATCCAAACCATAACCCGCGCCAATAACATAACCGGTGGACCATGGTTGTATGCATAAGTATCGTGACTGGGGTTTGGGGCCTAGCCCCAGCCCTAACCTCTGCCAACCATACAACAATTCAAGTTTAAATATAAATGTCGCCATAATACGTTAACAACCAAACGATGGGTGGACTGGCTAGTCCAATCCTACCAAGACACTAGCCCAGACAGAGGTCGTGGGTTCAAACCTCATGAACTCCAAACATTTTTCCCAAAAGCAACAAACCAATAAATGGGTGCCATGTGGCACCATGCTATTCGCTGGATATTTGCCACGTGTCAACCGTCGATTTATCCACTTGTCTACCACATGTCTTCCATGTCAGCATTGTACAGACGTGCCACATAATCTATATGGATGTTCCATGTGTCACCCTTGCAATGGTGACACGTGTCACTCCCTGATTGGTCCACCTGCATGTCCACGTCAACTGTCCATACACCCAGTCACCCTACCATGTGTCACCTCCAAATGTTGCCATGTCAATGCCAACTGTGCCTACCACGTCAGTTGTACGGCTGTATAGAATGTACAATTCAGCTTCCATGTGGAACTATATGGTTGTACGGCCTGTATAGTTCAGCTTCCACATGGCATTGTACGGACTGTACAATCATCAAATTTTTGCATGTTTGGCAAATTGAACAGATCGCGATATCTGGGGCATATGATGTATGTTTGAGCTGGTTCAAGTTGCGTTGGGTTCGTATCAATGAGGCCCACACACACGTCCGTTTTAGATCGATTCTGAGAACTTTGATTTTTAGGCCTTTCTGAGCCCCATCAAGCTCCTGGATCAAAATCTGGATCATAGAGGTAAACCTAGAGTCCCTATCTGAAATGATCTTCTTGGGTAACCCATGCATACAAATTACTTCACTTATAAAAACACATGCCACATCAGTGATATCGTAAGTGTGTCTAACTAGAATAAAATGAGCACTCTTAGTCAACTTATCAAATATAACAAGAATGGCATTGTGCCTCGGTGATGTGAGTGGAAATCCCACAATGAAATCCATAGAAATGACTTTCCACTTGGACATAGGAACATCATGCGGTTGTAAGAGACCCACCGATTGGTGATGATCAGCCTTCACTTGCTGACACTCAAGGCACTTGGTGACATAATGGACTACATCAAACTTCATGCCTACCTAGAAGAAAAGATCCTTCATATCTGCATACATTTTCTTCACACTCGGATGCGCATAGTAAATTGCTCTATGGGCTTCCTTGAGTATGAAGCTTCGAATATCCCCACCCTCGGGGATGTACATCCTTCCCTGATATATTAACAATCCATCTTCTTCAAGGCTATATCCTTCATACTTTAGCTCTAACTGCCTCCCACTTTGGAGGGATAAAGTAACCTTTAAATACCAACTATCTCCAAGAAGTTTCCCCAACACTCGCTCCCTCAAATTAACTTTTAAGGGAACCAAGGAGAAGATATGTGGTCTTCTGCTCAGGGAATCCACGGCCACATTCTCCTTTCCCTTGATATAAGAAATTTCAAAATTGTACTCACTCATAAGCTCACTCCATTGTCTCTACCTGGCATTGAGATCCCTTTGAGTGAACAGATGATTTAAGATTTCATGGTATGTTTTGAGCTCAAAGCTTCACCCCATTAGGTAATGCCTCCAAAGATTCAAAGCTAACATTATAGTTTCCAACTCTAAATCATGAGTAGCATATAGCTCCTCATGTTGCTTCAAATTTCTTGACACATACACTATGACTCCCCCATCCTGCATTAGCATGGCCCCCAATCCTTGCTTCAAGGAATCCGTGCAGATTGTGAAGTCTTTTTCCATATCCAACACTTGTAGAATTGTTGCACTGGTTAGTAACCTCTTAAGCTCGATGAATGTGATATCACATTCATTTTTCCATTCATACCTGACCCCCTTACGCTACAAGGTGGTGATGGGTTTTGTTATCTTAGAGAACCCTTCCACAAACCTTTGATAATAATCAGCTAGCCCCATGAATATTCTCACCTCATGAGAATTTCTCAGCACTGGCCAATCCATTATGGCCTTCAACTTTTTCGGGTTCACAGAAATCCCTTCACCTGAAATGATATGACCTAAATAGTGAATCTCTTTCTGAAAGAAAGAGCACTTTGACAACTTTCTATACAACTTGTTCTCCCTAAGGCATGACAACACCACTCACAAGTGTTCGTCATGTTCTCTTTCATTCTTGGAATAGATGATGATATCATCAAGAAAGACCTATACAAAGTGGTCTAGGTACTTTCAGAATACACCATTCATGAGGCTCGTGAATACTGTTGGTGCATTGGTCAGTCCAAAAGGGACTACAATGAACTCATAATGCCCAAACTGGGTTCCAAAGGAAGTTTTAGAAATATCGCTTCCTTAATCCTTAATTGGTGATACCCTGATCACAAATCAATTTTGGAGAAAACTGTTGCTCCTTTCAACTGATCAAAGAGATCATCTATCTGTGGTATTGGGTACCTATTATTCATTGTAGCACAGTTCAAGTCCCTCTAATCTATGCACAATCGTAAGAAACCATCCTTCTTCTTAACAAAAGTTATTGGTGCACCCCAAGGTGAAACATTGGGCCTTATCAACCTTCAACTGCATCTGTAACTCACAAAGTTTTGGCATTGTCATCCTATATGGTGTCTTGGAAATTGGATCTGCACCAAGTTTTAGCTCGATGGTAAAATCAAGCTCCCTTTTAGGAGGTAACCATAGCAACTCTTTGAGAAAAAAACATATTTTAATTCTGACAATATTGGATATTGATCTATAGAGGGTCCTTTCCCTTCATTGATTCCTTCCACTACAAATAATCAACAACCTTTCTTCATGCAACGGTTAACCTTCATTATCGAGATAAAGTGTAGAGACACCTTCCTCCGTATACCATGGATCTCTACTGACCTTCCTTCATCATCAACACAAAGCACCCTCTTTGCAAAACAATCTACCATAGCTCGATGGATTTCTGACCAATCCATCCCAATTATTAGGTCATACTTCCCTAGAGCAGAGACGTACACCTTCAAGCTAGTAGTACACACTCCCAGATCTACTAGAAAATTATCAACACTAGGTCCTACCGCTTGTTTTCCCCAGAAGCCATCTCAAATTGTTTTAAGTCATGGTGCTCGTAGGTTGCCAAACCACACTTTTCTAATGCACAAGGTGTGTTAGCACCAGTATTGTTTTTAGCGCATGGTCATCATCCAACATCTCCAAGGGTCAGTTTCAAAAGAAAGATTTATCATTTCTTATCTTCATTTCCATTTGCAACTGTGCACTGCAAACTTCACTGATCTCAGTGCAAGGAGTGCACAATTCCCACGCAAGGAGTGCACATGTGACATATTTAAGTGCCAAGATCACGAGGGAAGCACAAAGTGTGCGCTAGAGTTTAGTTCATTCAAGTGACAAATTTCAAGGAGGGATAGCGAGAGTAAGTCCCCAAAGAAGAGAAATCTATTTGTTTAAAGGAGAGTGGATGAGATATGTTTGGGAGGTATTAGAATCCCTTATAGTCGTTGGATCAAGAAAAGAAGCACGGTCGTTAAAACCCCAAGGCCTTTGAACTTCGTTGCTCCGACAGTTTTACGTTGTTTTTTGTAAGTGAGGCAAAAGCCTTGAAGCCTGGAGTGAATCTAGACCATGGATCTAGAATAGAGTGTGGACCATCGATCTCTAAACTCTTCGAGAGTTCAGCATTCGAAAATTCGGGAGAAGTTGCTAGTAGAGGTTGGAAAATTCCTGAAGCCTGGATTTCCGAAGTTGATCACATTTGTTGGCTGCAGGAGGAGCGAGAGTCGTCAATTTCAGTTCGACGTTCGACACTTCAGGATATTTGTATGTTGGAGTCGTAGAAAATCCCGAAGCACGGAGTCTTGAAGTAAATATACACCATAGATTGTGGAGGGAGGAGAACTCACGCTAGTCGTTCGATCTGGCCATAGAAGTTGAACCATTTGAAAAGACAGAAAGTGGAAGAATGGGATAATACCTACACCCGCTGGTCAACATCACCTTTATGACCGAATTCAACTGGTAACCACTCTGGGAGATTGGATTGTTGAGTTGGTGAATGTTCACGGAGCGTCGAAGTCTTGGAACTCCAAATAGTTCCTTTTAGCTAAGTACTTGGTTCTATTCTACGGTCATATGAGATTTTTTTCCAAGGAAAAGGGGCTAGCGCCTGAAGTTTGATTTTGAGGAGAAAGGGGCTTAGAGTAAAGCGCATGCGGTTTTTGCGGACCTGCATACAAGGAAATTTAAAGGTCCTGTGTACATTAGAGAGGATCCAGGAGGGATCCAAGATCTAATTCTTCTCATGTGTGAATGATCCTAGACCGGGAGGTCGCGCGAGCCCCCTAGGAGGGGTGGGGGTTTGCATCATTAAATCTCCATGCAATGAGCTGGCTGCAGTTGCATTTATTCTAAAAGACAGTTTCCAAGAATCAAGGAATTAGTTGGATTTTATGTTTGCCACATATCTATAAGGCATAGAATCCAATGCATGAAGAGGTGGCGACCTCATAGAGATATTAGTGATGTAATTTTCTATTTAATGAGGGAGAGGACTCCAAAATAGGGGCTTGATCTTGAGAGAGTTGGGGAGGTAGTTTAGCTGTGTATGTTGATTTGTAAACATGTAGGGCATATTGGAATGTAACATTTCTGCCATTAGAGATTCATGAGAGTTGTTATTATCGGTTTGTGTTTTCTTTGTTTTCCATTTTACATTTTCATCTTGCTTGAATGAATTTAAGACATTGAGGATCAATGGTTGTTCATGGATAGGAGATTCATGAGTTGCAAAGGATTTGCAGTGATTGCCTTCTTTCATGATTTATGTTCAAGTATTATTTTTATTCATTTTTCAAAGAGGATCATTACTTGATGAATAGCTTTGCTTAGTGTTATCTACTTCATTCTTTTGTTCATCATTATATAGCCCTTTTGTCTGGTAGGTAGCTTGATTTCCTTTGATCTACAGAATGTTATGACTCCATGCCCAATGTAATGTCTCTTTAGAAAGTCTATTGCTCTCTTTCTTGTTCTTTCTTGCTAATCCACCAACCATAAAATTGATTTAATTATTCAAATTATGATGGATATTAGACTTGTTCTTAAAGCAGTCTAAGAACAACTTCTACTGCTAACAAGGTGAAATGAAACTATCTGTAGCACCATAATCAAATAAATTTTAACATTGACAAGATTTAGCATATCTGGCGACTCCACCACCGTGGATTGATGTTCTTCCTGGCGATTATTGAAAGATGCATAAATTTGGTGGCTACTACTTTCTCTTCCCATCAGGGCCTTTCCTTCTCTATGCTCAAATCTTGATTGTGACTCTGGACAGTCACGGTGGTAATGAGGTCCTCCGCACCCCCAACAAGTAACACAAGGTGGAACTTGTATGCTTCCCTGTGAAGGCCTATGAAATGAGTTCCTTCCCCTGGAACCCATGCCCCTACTAGTTGCTCCCTGAGAAGGTCGTGGACCTGCTTGCATCGAGGGTGATGAGTGGGATGTTGTACTTGTTTCCATTGAAATACATGTCGCAACTATTCTAGGTGTGACTTTATTCCCATAAGGAGGTGGCCTAGAGCTTCCTCCCCGAGAGAAGGTCCTAGGAGCCTTCCCCATCAATCCAGGCTTTTGTGGAATGGTTTATCTCATTCCTCCATTTAAACTCATATGCTCTTCTATGTAACAAGCACTTTCAACTGCTTCGACCACTGACAATGATTTCCACATCCGTACCATGGCCCTTATCTTAGGGTTTAACGCATACACAAGACATAACATTTTGCTTGTCATTGATCAATTTCCATGTATGAGATGTACTTTACTAACTCCATGAAACTGATTTCAGACTCTTCCACAGTTTTGTTTCGGAATTAGAGCATGGAATGCTCCTACTTGTTGTTCCTCATAATAAGCCGATAATACTTTCTCTAAAACCTTTCCTCGAAAAGTTCCCAAGAAATGGTGTCTGGAGTAAGGTGCAACTACCTCTCCAGATTACCCCACCTATTCAAGGCACCGTCCCTCAACTGAAAGATCGTTATCTTTTCTTTTGACATGGAAGCATAGTCTCTGAAGGCAAAACATCTCGTCATTCCTTTCAACCATGCCTCAACACGTTCACTTGCACGTCCTCCGGAAAACTCTGGGAGTTGATTTTCTACAGTTCTCTAGTGATGTCGCCTAGTGGAGGCCCCCCCCTTTGAATCCCTAGAAGCTTCCAGGTTACCCACTCCAGATGGTGGGGTTACACTTCCACATCTGTTGACTGACGTCCCTTTAATGTCTCATTAATAGCCTCTAAGGAGTGCAAAATGAGAGCTAATTCAGGCAATGGTAGTTGCAGCTTCGGTGTGGGTGGTCCTTGCGATGATACCTCCCAACCTCGATTTCCATGAGTCCTAATCATCTTGACTGACTGAATCTGCATTCGACCAAATATTATTAGTAGAGGGTTTAGGGAATTCAACGTTTTAGTCAACTTATACTTGCAACCAAAGGTCAGTCGTGAGTTTTTTTTTTTTAACTTATCTGTAAGCAGACATTACTCTCTTTAGGTAGGTGGCTAAAGTTTATTATAGGACCTTTACTCAACCGCTTGGGTGCAACTCAAGGTTCCATGACTGGTCTCCCCAAGAACACGGCCCTAGCCACCATGGTTGACTTACCCCCTCCCACTATGATACCTCTCCCATCTACTTTGGGTCTCATCCTTCATTCGTATTAGTTGGTTGATGGGTGGGTGCGGTCTGGTAACAATGCAACTTTCTGGTGTGTGTGCTCATAGTAGCTAGAGTCTAATGGAGTTGTTAGAGAATCAACTCGTAGGATATTCAGTTGTTTGAAGAAAACTCGAACCCTATAGTATCGTCATACCACATCATTTTGAGAAGGGTAAACATATCTCACTCGCCTTGATATGAGAGAGGTGCATCATGGCTTGGCCTGGTGTGAGATCGATGGGGCGGTGGTTTAGCCTCTGGGAGGTTATGAAGTTGAATCCTTCGCTTAGCCTAGTGTGAGAGGTGTATTCTAAACCAAGGAACTCGAGATGAGCACTAGGAAGGTGCCTCATCTGTTGTGGCGGAGGGTTCGAATCTGTTCGTGAACCCATGGAAGCAGATGAAGTGGGTTGGAGAATCATCGACATGTAGAGTGAAGGGGCATTTGATCGAGAAGGTGGATGAGGAGAACGATTTCAAGAGGGGTCCCATACACCCTCAAATTAATGAGCAATGTGGAGGACAAGACCCACCTAATCAAGGAACGAGTGAGCACTCGCGGGCAGAAAAACCTATCATGGGTTTGATGGTGGAGGTGGTGATTTTAGTCGATGCTCGATGGTACTAACATAGGGGTATGGTCGCGCGTAGGGTAAGTCCAGTTTTTTTTTTTTTTTGGTTACCTGAGTAAGAAGTTCACAGTTCCTCGTTGGTATCTTGGTCGATAATGTCCCTATTGCAACAGAGGTTGTGATTTCGATTAGTGGAAAGAGGATTAGGGAAAGATATGGCTTGCATCAAACCGAATTCAGATGTTGATGTCTTCATGAAGAAAATTTCAATTGAGGGACAACGGACTAGCCTTATCACGGAATCTGTGTTAAAGATTCTGGGCTTGGACATTTGTGTAGACACAATTGTTGGAAATTAGATGCATCGTGGAATCTCTGGAGGCCAGAAGAAGAGAGTTACCATAGGAGAAATGATGGTCGGTCGTGCAAGATCTCTTTTCATGGATGAAATTTCAATAGGATTGGACAGTGCTATGACTTTCCAGATTATCAAGTGTTTCTGCCAAATTATCCATCTCTTTGATGCGACAATGTTGATCTCTCTTCTACAACCTGCCCCTTAAACATATGAGCTATTTGATGATATCATCCTACTGTATGAAGGAGAGATGGTGTATCAAGGACCTCGAGAATATGTGCTTGATTTCTTCGAGTCCATGGGCTTCAAGTGCCTAGAAAGAAAAGGGGTTGTTGATTTCTTATAGGAAGTGACCTCGATAAAGGATCAATGATGACGTGTTTACGCACGGAAATGCATCATTGAACTATTTATGATGGAAACATGTACATGGGAGCTCTTTTCTTTGGACTCATTCATGTAATGTTCAATGGTTTCTCATAATTAGCAATGACAGTTAGTCGTCTTCCAATTTTCTACAAGTAAAGAGACCTTTTGTTCTATCCTTCTTGGGATTATGCTTTACCAACATGGATAGTGAGGATTCCACTCT
>ML789089.1:144620-181226 GCA_009831015.1 Picea engelmannii | reverse complement strand
ATGATCTCTATTTAAAGAGCATGGAGGGTCATTTTCCGATGATCGATTGTGAGAAACTCTCTTGTAAAATCTCTCTGTAATCTTTTTCTTTGCATTAATAAACTGCTCCAAGTGGCCGCGTTGGTTGGGGTCGTGGATGTTTCGCCGTAGGGGTTTTACCACGTGAAAACATCGGTGTGTTGATCTTTGATCTGGTTATGTGAGTGGTTACTGAAGGTGTTCGTCCTCTGTTGGAATACCTGTGTTGTCGAACATTCTGGAGGCTGGTTGTTAGAACTGTCTTTACCATACTTTGGTTGTTGTTGACTTGTAGACTCAAACTCCCATTTGTTACGGTGCCTAAATTTTTGATCGATTTTGACAGCATATCGATACACAACTCCCAGTGATGAGATGTCTAGAAAATACATTTCGATTTGTATGTACCTATGCATAGCTCTACGGTATTTTAGAACTGGATGTCGCTCAGAGTCTTTGATACCCAGCTTGGTGCACAAGGTATGGAAATTATTTGTGAACTCCGACATTGTTTTACCCCTCTCTTGCCACAATGTGGTCCATCTCATGTACTGGTTGTCATAGTTATCAACAGGGTAATATTGTTCCTTGACCGCATCCACAAAAAATCCCCAAGTGGGCTCAGCCCCATATATTCCAGACTCCTACGTGGAAATTTGATCCCAGTAAGTTTCCCACCAATGTTTTATATGGGGGAGAGACTTAAGGAGTGTGAAGGTGATATTTTCCCTATCGAAAAAATTGTGAGCAGAGAAATAACTTTCTAGTAGATTTAACCGTTCTTCGAGGGAATCCGCATCTATGTGACCTTCAAATATAGGAATATCAAAATTAAATTGTACTTTGAAAGGAGAGGTGCTTCCAAAGTGACCTCTTGATGAAGATGTGCCTGTTGTTATCGCCTGTTGTTATCGACAGGCGTTGAAGGATGTGGGCAAAATTCTCCATCATTTCATCCCTCTATTGCATGAGAGCTTGCTCGAGCAACAGATTAATAGAATATTCTACTCTATCATTTTTCTTTTGTTATATCATGGAGGGTTTCTTGGGTGTGCGAGAGCAATTTTCCTCAAGAGAGACAAACTCGAGACCCAACTTTTTATACTCGAACCTCGTTGGGGACATGCACTAAAACAAAATCAAGAGCAACCTGCTCTGATACCATTGATTCAGATTATTTTCGGCATGAAATGAGAGTGGAGATATAATAAATAAATGTACAAAGATATATCATATATCCAATAATATAACAGAGATATATCAAAGATATAACCATAAACACGGAGATACAATAATACACAATTTCTATTAATGAGCGAAATGTACAAAACTGTAGAAATACAAAGTGAAAGACTTGTTAGAATGGTGGAAGCTTATATATGAAAAGAGATGTGATGGCTATGCTCATTTGCAAGAAAATGGATGTTACAATGAGGCTCCAAAGGCCTTTTTTAACATAAATAAAATCCAAAACCCTAACCTTAGAAGATGAAAAGCCAACAGTTTTGTGGACCCGTTTTGGGTAGTTTGGTGTATCAACTTCTCGGGGGAGTAACTTGGGCATACAATATCCATTTAGAGTGCATGATAGCTCGTTGGAAAGGTATTGACGAGGATGTTCATTTCACAAGCTCAATATAAGACATTGCTATTGGTTATGGTGACTGGTCGTGAAAAAACGTCGTTTAGGCCCTCAAAATGGCCCCAGAAGTTTGGGACCCGAAAAACTGCTAAAAATAGTAAACCGCCAACAAACTGTTTTGAGTCAGTTGGAATAGGTGGGTGGTCACTAATATCCACCTGGATCATACTACCAACTAATGGTATCAAAATATTTTGTAAAATCCATCTTGATGAGCATTCCATGGGTACAGGAAGATTTGAGGGAATGTATTATTTCGTGAGCAAGAATTACACTATCTAAAATCTGTCTACCGTCAACATAACCCAATTGCTCTTTCGAGATAATAAAAGGAAGAATTGGTTTGAGGCGGATAACAATTACCTTTTTTATAAGCTTGTAGATCAAATTGCACAGGGCGATGGGCCTGAATTGCTTAGGATGTGAGACTCATTCTTCTTTGGGGATGATCATTAAGAAGGTGGTGTTGAGAGCTAGTAGGACTTCGCGGGAATGTCTTGATTCTTCCACTAGTTGAAAAACTTATTCTCTAACCATTGGCCAACAGTGGTGAAAAAATTCGATGGTAGAACCATTTAGGCCTGGAGCTTTTCCAATCTGCATTTCCCTCATCGTGTGATCCACTTCCTCAAGAGAAATTGGTTGGAGATGAGATGTGTTTTGGTCCTCAGTGATCAAGGCTAGCACATGCCTGATTATTTTTTCAATAGCTATAGATCGATCTAGGCATGGCTCCGTGAGAAGGGTTTTGTAATAATTAACAAGCTCTTGTTTAATGTCAACATGATTTAAGAGGGGTTTCCCCTTATCATTTTCCAACCTGATGATTATGTTGATGTGACGTCTCTGAATCATAGATTAGTGAAATAATTTGGTATTCCTTTTCTCCTTCTCGAAGACATTGAACTTGATTTATGGCGCCATAACATTTCTTCATGTACATAATGTTCATCTAGTTGTTTTTGAAGGGAGATTTCTTTTGCTTGGATTTTCTTAGATCTATCGATGTGATAATTTGCTTTTGCATTTCTCGCATTCTCTTCTCCAGCTCCTTTTGGGCTTGGAAAATGTTTCCAAAGACTATTTTGCTCCATATTTTGAGGTGTTGCTTAAAATTTTTCATTTTTTGTTGAAATCAGAATATGAGAGATCCACGAGAAATTTCAGCATTTTTCCACCAAGTGGGGGCATTTTATTGGAAGTATGGGTGGGATAACCATAAATTTTCGAAATGAAATGACTTGTGTTGTGGATACCTAGAAGTATCTAGCCAGAATTGAATGGGCTAGTGGTCAGAGCTAGAGTTCGGAAGGATTTTGGCTTCCATTAAAATTCCTTCCATTATAAGAGGCCGTGAGATTAGAAAACAGTCTAGTTTGCATGTGATTTGGTGGGACCCTGAGCGCCTATTTGACTAAGTGAAGGTGCCTTCCTTGAAGTCGAGGTCAATCATATGGAGGGATTATATTGTGTCACAAAAAGCCTCACAATCTTTGTCTGGGCATCTGATGCCCCCCCATTTTTTCTTATAAGGATTTGATGTGATTAAAATCGCCTCCCAAGATCTAATTTCTTTTACTAGCCATAGCCCTGAGATGATAAAGATTTTGTCGAAAGCTCTCTTTTTCTTGGAGGTTATGTGGCTCGTACACATTGGTGAGCAGTCCATTTTTGTTTGATCCAATGGTTTTGTATGAGGAAGAGATCAACCATTTAATGGAATAAAAGTCTTCTAGAACTACCACAACCAGGTTCCATAGAATAGCCAGTCCCCCTGCGAACTAGTGGAGTCATTGAATATAAAATTGTTTTTCTTCCAGCTTCTGGAAAGAAGATTTTCTACAACTGTTCCAGCGCACTTGGTTTCTTGAAGGAACAAGATGTCAGGATTCTTTGTTATAATGCTATTTCGAAGGATTCGTTGCTTCGTCCTTCCATTTAGGCCCCTTATATTCCATGAGATGATCTTCATGAGGAAAGAGGATTTGGG
Organism: Picea engelmannii; assembly: GCA_009831015.1. Taxonomy (NCBI): domain Eukaryota; kingdom Viridiplantae; phylum Streptophyta; class Pinopsida; order Pinales; family Pinaceae; genus Picea; species Picea engelmannii. The sequence goes on along the minus strand of ML789089.1, from coordinate 177,576 downwards.
GTAAAAAAAAATCTATCAGTTAGCTTTTGAATTTGACCTAAGTTAACCATATAACTTCCTATCTCTTGTATCAATTGTTGAGTGGATTTCCTTCCTCTTTTTCCCGCTTCTTTTGTTTGCTTGCATGGATCTCTTTTCCCCTTTGGCATAATGCCTAGTCCAATGTTGGATGTTGAAGTCGCTCCAGTTGTGGAGTTGAGGTAGACCTTATGAACTTTTCTGAGTTGTTCTAGTGGGACTGATTGTAGTTCTTTTTTGTGATATGCTACCTCTATCCTAATGAGGTCAATTTCTGCAAGTTCTTGATCATCCCATTCTACTTCCATTTCCGCCCCATCTTCAAGGGAAGGGTCCTCAACGAAAGGGAAACTAATGGGTGTGGGTGAGATCCGTTCGAGGATAGGCTCTGAGATAGATTTCTCTTTGGCTTTGGTACTAGCTTTATTGGAAATGGGAAGGGAGTTGTTGGGGATATTTCAACCGAGATGGTGTTGAGGATCTCAAAGGAGTTGTTGGTAGAGGGTGCCTCGAGATGAGAAGGCTGGGGGTTTTTCTGGGCTTGACGTTTGCATCCCTGCACCTGCGTGAAGCCATCTTTGGGTTTTTCCTTTGATGGAGGGTTGGGGTTGCTAGGTGCATTTAAAGGGCAATCTCTAAAAAGATCATTGTGTTCATGGCACTTGTGCTAGAGAAAAGGGATATGTTCATAGTCGATTGTTTGTTCCCATTCTTCATCTTGGTACTCAAGTTTGATGGATCCGGGCAGTGGTTTTGAGACATCCATCTAAACACATATGCATGCATAGAAGGTATAGTGGCTTTGTTTTGTGGCCTCGACTGATTTGACAAAAATACCCAAAGTATTTCCTATTCCTTCCAGAAATTCACCTAGCCAGAATTCTTGGGGGAGCCACTAGAGCCTAATCCATACCAGAGCATAGGAAAAGTCCTTTTTTGTTTTTTTGGGGGGCTGAATCTTTCCATCCAAAATCTAAGATATAATCCGACAGATTTGTAGAAGTACAACCCATTTTCAAATATTTTGTTCTTATCTTTCAGATTGTGGAAGATAAGTGTGAAGAATCCCTCGGATCCCAGTTACAATTCATAGTGACCTTTGAGCTTCGACCACTGGTTGATCCATTTAGTTAGGTCCCTTTCAGAAGGCGATAAGCCTAAAAATTTACCAATGAGGGCGTGATCCCGCATATATTGGGTTTGCATACCAACTCTAACTGAACTAATCACATACTTGGGGATTGTAGGAGCTTGTCAGATGCATTTACTTGGTATCCATGATCGAGCCACTTTTAGATGAGAGGGATCGACTTCCATCTCCATCCCTTTATTCTTTCTTAGCTCGTCCTGATAAAGTTGGTCTCGAAGATTTGGTGACAGATCAAAAGGCGACTGCACACTTGAAGATCTGTTTGCTTCTCCTGTTGCTACCTTTCAATAGGAGGGGGCTTCCGCCCCCTTAGCAGAAGCCATCAGGTCTAATTCAATCGATCTGATGGGAGGATCACTGACTCAAATCAAAGGAGGTCTTTGATTGTAAAACCCTAGGGGCGCATTAAAAACCCTAGCCAGCACAAACTTTAGATTTTTTCCTCAATTATCCCTAACTTTTTTATTCCACAAATTACACATAAAGATTAGGAACACCTATACACCTAATTGGAATTTGGTAGGTCTTTCTTTAAGAGAAGAGACTCTCATATATTTGTTCATCTCTTTTATTAATTGTATTTCTAAAGTATGTGATGTATTTTGATATAAACAATTTTGTAATTTCAAAAAAATATTATAAAAAAATTGTTGATTTTCCAAAAAAAATTTATTGTTAATAAAAATAAAATAAAATTTTATAATTATTAATATATATGGTAAGTTATAACCTCTCTCAAATATATAGTCGTTATTTAATTATATATTATCATTATTAAATTCATTATTATTAAATAATCATTTAATCTTATGAATATTTTGTAAAGTTTTATTAAATAAATTGCAAGGCGATGTTGTTTTTGTTGGTTGGTAAAACTCTATTAATATTTGTCAAGGTGATACAAATCCACTTAGGGCGTGGTTGTTAGATGACATGATAGGTATTTATCTATACATTTATAGTGTATGGACGAAGAAGTGTGGTGTTTGTAAAGCTAGTTTTAATGACAACAAAATCAAAGTTAGATGTTCTTTAGATGTTATTTAAAGTGTAAAGTGGCCAGCAGAGTCTTCTTACTATCAAAGAGATGGCACTACTTCGGATGACACTTTAGTGGGTAAGATAAAAAAACTCTGCCCATCCCTCTACAGTACCTTCTTGGCCTCGGACAGACTTTTCATATCTGAGCATGTGGACTCTATTCTGCCTCCTGAGACCTCGACATTACCTGTCCAACCTGTTGATCCTCACATACCTAACTCTACCCTGCCATCTTCTTCCGTTCCTTCTCCATCCGCTACCGTTCCCAACACTACTCATTCCATATTGTATCCTTCAAGGCTATCAGAAACCGACCATTTCAATGCATCAGATGACACCCAAGGTCCTATCTCCATCGTTGGCTACACCAAATCTTCCCATTCGGAAACCCAATTGGATGCCTTGACTCGGGATTCTTCCCTTGTGCCCTCGCTTCCCTTTGAGTCTTTCCCTCTTCACACCTATCATGGAAAAAACCTTGTTCCTTCCATCGATATTCACTCTGCTCGACCCTCTTCCTCTGGACACAAACCTGCTACAGAGCTGGATCCGACCTGGTCTAGTAGAGTTGGCCTAGAGCTCTCACCTTTAAAAACTCGCAGTGCACGAAAGAAAACATTGACTGGATCGACTTCAGCGGTTTCTTCCATTCCTGTTCCATCACAAGGGGCGCTTAGAGATTTAAAAGCCCTTGCAAGAGGGAAATCATGATCATTCTATCCCTCAACATCAGAGGGGTTGGAGGACCCCTGAAACAAACCTCCTTGCGAAGACTCATTGAACAGACACAACCATCAATCATCTTCCTACAAGAAACCCTTGTTGATGCATCAATGGCCAGAGACTTCATGCATCTCCTTCGTCCGAGCTGGTTGTCCTGTGTGGCAAGTTCAGTTGGAACTTCGGGAGGCCTGTTGGCTACATGGGATCCCACATTTTTCAATCTCTCCCCGATGCTCAGCCATGGAGGTATCTTGCTTTCCGGGACTAGTCTCGAACTGGACCGACATATCAACCTGCTCAATGTATATGGCCCAACCACGGACCGCAAAGACTTCTGGCAGCGACTATATGATCCGGGCTTACTGGCGGCTAAAAACCTAATTCTCGTCGGTGATCTAAATTTAATTACCAGTCCTTTTGAAAAGTGGGGTGACAAGGCGTCGACCAATCCACTATCAAGCTTTTTCCAATAGATTTTCTACAAAAATGATTTGATTGACATAAAACTGCCAGAGCTCCTGCCGACCTGGAGGAACGGAAGACAAGGGACTGCAAGTATATCAAAAAGACTCGATCGTTTCCTGGTTGCTGAGAGTCTACTTTTACCATCCTACAGTAGTCGTGCTTGGGTGAATCTACCATTCTTGTCAGACCATACGCCGATATGTCTTCAATTAGGGGAAGGTCGTGGTGGTGCGGGGCATCCTTTCAAATTTAATTCGCTCTGGCTGAAGGAAACTTCCTTTGTAAATCTTGTTACCACTATTTGGACGGATTGCGCTCACACCATTCCTGGAGACCCCCAAGGGAATTTGTACAGAAAACTCTTTAGCTTAAAATCACACTCTCTACAATGGCTAAAGGATAAAAAGGACAGGGAGCAAGCCGAGCTCAATAACATTGAACTCGAGCTGGAGGTTCTTCTAAAACAAAAGCACCAGATTACTAGCAACGAGGAGCTGGATCAGAGGATTCATTGTCTAGAGGATGCCCGTAACAAACATCTCCGAGATGAGGAGGAGAGATGGCGTTTAAAAAGCCGGATGCTATGGTTGGTTGGAGGAGACAAAAATACAAGCTTCTTTCATCGAGCAGCCTGCTACTGCAGATCAAAAAAGCAACTCTGGGAGATCGAAGAGGATAACAGAACTATACACCACTCACAGGCAGAGATCAAGTCGACGGCTTTCACACACTTTCAAACCTTTTACAAAGCACCTCCAGCTCCTTCGTATGCAGCGCAGGTTGCAACAACCAGCCTCTTCCTAAGGATGGTTACACCCAAGGAGGCTCTATTGTTACAATCCCCCTATTCCAAGGAGGAACTTTTTGAGGTTATTAAAAATTTTAAGAGGGAGAAAAGCCCAGGACCGGACGGCTGGTCGGTCGAACTTTTCCTTCATTTTTTCGAACTAATGGGCCAAGACCTTCTTGATGTGGTTGAAGACTCGAGAAGAAGAGGGAAAGTAAGTACCCAACTGAATAAAACCTTTGTTGTTTTGATTCCAAAAGCAAATTTTCCCAGGCATTTCAAAGATTTCCGCCCTATATCGCTCTGCAACCTTTGTTACAAAATTATCTCTAAAATCATCGTCGGAAGACTACGACCATATCTCTCTCGGGCTCTTTCTGAAGAACAGCTTGGCTTCCTCAAAGGAAGACAGATTCTTGATGTTGTTGGCGTTGCACAAGAATGCATCCACGGCATTAAGACAAAAAAACCGAAAGCCATTCTCCTAAAGCTGGACCTTAAAAAAGCTTTCGACTGCATAAATTGGAATTTTTTGCACCTCATTCTTATCCAAAGCGGTTTCGGCACCATTACAACAAATTGGATAATGGGTTGTATCTCCTCGGCAACCCTGGCTATTCTGATAAATGGTGAAGCTACAAAGGGTTTTCATTGTGAGAGGGGGCTCCAACAGGGATGCTCACTCTCCCCCCTTCTTTTCATCTTGATCCTAGAAGGTCTCAACATATTACTCAAAAACAAACAAGCAGAGGGACTCTTGAAAGGAGTAAAAGTGGCAGGACTGACATATAGTCTCCATATCCTTTTTGTTGATGACGTGTTGATCTTGACAAATGCTAATTTTTCCGAATGGTCCATCATACATTCGATCCTTTGTTCTTTTTGTGATGTTTCAGGTTTAGAACTCAATACCACTAAATCCATCTTCTTGCATTCAAATGCGCAGGATACCTTGAAACTTGATTTAAAAGAGCTTTTTGGAATTGGTTTCCTCGCGCTTGAGGAGGGCTTTACCTACTTAGGATACTTCTTAAAACCCTCCAGATACACCAAAAAAGATTGGTCTTGGCTCATAGACAAATTTGAAGGCAGAATTCTCAACTGGAAGCACAGATTTCTCTCAATAGGAGGAAGATACATTCTGATAAAAGCGGTGCTAGAAAGCCTCCCGGTCTATTGGATGGCATTAGCCCACATCCCAGCCTTCGTTTTGACGATGCTCCGACAACTTATCTTTTCTTTCCTTTGGACTGGAAGTAAGAAGAACATAAGCTATCACCTCAGCAATTGGGAGGATCTTTCTAAACCGAAGTTGATGGGAGGCTAGGGCCTCAAAAACCTGCCTCTCTTTCACAAGGCACTTTCGACTAACACCTTCTGGAGAATTTTAACAAAACCAGGACTTTGGAGCAGTGTAATCAAAGCGAAGTATCTCCACCATCTATTGGTCCATATTTGGATCAGATTCGCGGAGGTTCGTCCCATTAAAGGCTCACAATCTTGGAATAATTTATCTTCCACTCTTCCGATCATTTTAAATTGGCTTTCCTGGACTCCTGGAAATGGTCTTTTGATCGAAGTTGGCAGCGACTGTATTCTGGGATTAGGCAGGAAAGCGATTCTTTCTCCTCCTCTTCGGGCTCATCTCAAAGATATGAATCTTCTTTACCTGCATCAGATCTATCGCCCGTCCAAAGGAGGCCCACTTGGTGACTCGTGGCTGAGCGGATCGGAGCTTCAGTTGGAAACGGACCTCAAGGTAGAATGGGATGATTTCACACAACTTCTCAAAGCTTCCGGCGTGCGATTGCATTCTGAACCAGACTCCCTCATCTGGACGGGGGGAGACCGATCAGGACAGCTAACTGCAAAAAATGTTTACCAAGCCTTGGCCGCCATTACTTGGAAACCTTTATCATCAAACTGGAGACAGAGGATTTGGAGGGATATTTGTCCATTAAAACTCAAGTTGTTCGCTTGGCTCCTACTGGAAAACAAACTTTTGTTTTGGGACAAGTTACAAGCGCGCGGATGGGAGGGCCCGAACCGCTGTTCACTTTGCAATCAAGACAGCGAATCAACTCTGCATGTTTTTATTCATTGCCCTTTCACCCGAGCGATCTGGACGTATATCTCAACCGCTCTAAATTTCTCCTCGCATTGGACTGGTAACAATGTACAAGCCTGCTTCCAAAACTGGTTCCAAAACAACAGCGCGCAGTCAATGCTTCCGATCCACCTGTGCTGGCAAGTCTGGTTGACCAGAAACGCAGCAATTTTCAATGATCATAAGCCTTCTTTTCTCTACGTTTCTTCCCTCATCTTGGCAGAGGCAAACAAAGTTGATAAGTCATTACAGGTCAAGCCACTGGATCGGCTTCCATCTCTCATTCCAATCGATAGGGTGGTGGCCTGGTTCGACGGGGCCTCACAACAAGGGGGCGCGCTTTGTGGAGCCGGGGGGGAAATAGCTTTAAACCCCCACACTTGCATCCGCTGGACATTGAACTGCGGTCAAGGATCAAACACAACGACAGAGCTTTTAGGAGCTTGGACTTCTCTTGTTCTGGTTAGCCGTCACACCGATGTCTTGGTACTCCTTGGTGACTCTAAGATTACCATCGATTGGCTAAACGGACTCGTCGACCTCCAGGTGGCAGTCCTTAATTGCTGGAAAGATAGGACCAAAGATGCTACTCAACTTTTCAGAAAGCTCACCTTTCAGCATATTTTCCGAGAGGAAAACAACGAGGCAGACTCCCTCTCTAAAAAAGCATTGCTCCTCCCTCCGAGCCAAATATGTTTTTCAATTTGGGAGGACGGCAACGAAGGACCTGCCTACAAGATCATGCTTTGATTTGGCACCTTCCTATTTGTAAGATTGAACATGGATGGATTCACCTTGAATGTCGGGCCATTGTTGGATTGATCCAAGTTTATAGCAGTCTCTCCTTGTTTCGCTGCGGTTTCGAGAAGTCGACACTTGTAAACTTTTATATCCTTTTGAATATAAAGAGCATTTTTCTCGTGGAAAAAAAGTAGTTAAGAGTTTAAAAGGCTTATAGATAGAGAAGTTTAGAAAAAAATTGATATAGTAATACTAAGTATCAATGTTCAACTCAAATGAATTTTTTTGGTGTGGCAACCTCCATTTTCTCACCTCTTTCTTCATCCATATCATCTTCACCGTTAGCATAATCGCCTTCTTAGGCTCATGTAGTAGAAATTCAATAGTTTTTTATTTTAATATAAAATTTTATTATAAAATTGAAAAATTAAATGTTTAATAATATATTCGTATATGTTTTATTATTATTTTTTATGTAAGAAAATAAATTTTAATCAAGGGTAGTATTTTGTTTTATATACGGGATTAAAATTAAATGTATTTTTTTAATCATAGGAATTGGTGATTTATTAAAGCGATAGAGGGCTAGGCTTGGGATCAAACCAATTGGCTACCACTATAACTCAAGAGAATATCCAACATCCTACAAGCTAAATATACCAATAAATTATGACTTAGCAAGGGTCGAGACATCTCGAGGGGCCTCCATCCGAAGGGGTTTCTACCCTTCTATCCTTATCACAACCGACCAAGTTTTATTGGGGATTTGAACTTGGGTGGGGAGAGTGCAATATCTACCTCCCCACCATTCAAGTTATTTCCCCTCAACGTAACTAAAGTGGAGACTACCTCCAATGGGGTCATGTGCTGACTAAAGCTAGATGTTTTTTTATCACTGACGGAATTGACAACTAGGTCGGTCTTGTACTCACGTGACACGGGGTCGATCCTGACCGCTACCACTATAACCTCCAGGTGCCATACATATGCCCCTTCCACAGGCACGGGTAAATCGGGGGGATTTGAACTCGAAACCTCATCGAACATAACACTTCATATCACGGCCGCACTTGCCAATCAAGCTGGCCCTTGGGGCTGACTAAAGCTAGATGTTATTAGAAAGCATGTGACTCCATTAAAGGTAGTCTTAGCGATGACCACAAGGGACAATGACTTTCTTGAAGATATTATTTAGGCTAAAATCGGTTTCCAGTCCTTCAGTGAGACCTAAAAATGCTTTTAATCTATAAATAGCTCATTTTCCTCAAATGTAATGAAACAAGTTAACGACCCATGACCCAAAGGAGTGAAAGTTTGCCCTCTTATAGACCACCAACGAGTTATTTTAAATATTGTGGTTTTTTTAATAACGATAATAAGTCAACTCACGATCATAAATAACAATAAGTAATGATTATCTTCATTACTAATTAACAACTAAATTATAATAAATTTTACCACCTTCAACAAAAATATATATATTATATTCTTATAAATATTCTTATTTAATTTAAATTTCTCTCGAAAAAAACAAAACCATGCGTGTAAGCCAGATTTGAATAAATATTCTTATTTAATTTAAATTTCTCTCGAAAAAAACAAAACCATGCGTGTAAGCCAGATTTGAACTTTCTTATAATATAAGTTGGGCATCATATTTTATTTGTTTTCTTTGGGAATGGAAGCCACCCATTTAGGTGAAATTCTTTATCATTCGATTGCATTTATGTGTTGATTATTACTTCCATTTTTGAAACTTCCAATGGACCCACCAAATTATGCTCATAGTCTGTTAGCATCATATAAATTTTTACATATTAAATATAATCTTACTATTTTCCCTACACGATTTTTTGAATGCATATAAAAAAGACACTTGTAAATTTTACAATAATAAAGTATTTTGGTCCCCTCAATGTTCATAAGGAATGCAAACCTTATTTGTAAAGTTAAAGGTTTTCTTTTCTTCAACCACCACAAATTATTTTGCTTCATTTTATGGAAAAACTTTTGAAAATTCCTTCCCTTTTAACATCATTATGAAAAGAACAATAAGGATTAAATTGATGAAAATGACATAAAAAAATATACACATTATTTTGTTTATCAAGCAGAGATTTTTATTGATCAAAGACTTTACTCTCAATTTTACGAATTTTATCTCATCCATTGCAGTGTGCTAATCCATCATTGTAGGTTCAAAGGTTGTTTGGAAACTTGGACACCTTCGGGAAATACATCTCCTTAAAATCCCAAAATTTAAATTGTGTTTTGGAATTTCTTTTTATTAATAAAGTTTTATGTTTCTTCAAATTTTGCTATATCGAAAATTTCCAAAATATATTTGAAAGCCTTTACATCTCATACCCTAACAACTCCTCTTAGACGGGTATTATATACAAATTAATAAAGGGTTAATGGAGGGATATGGGAAGATACATTTAATGTTTTCATTAACAAAGGGTTAATGGAGGGATATGAGAAGATATCTTTAATGTTTTCATTTTAGTTGGAGGACAAGATTTTAGAAAGCCTTTATTATTAAAATGAACAAAAATGGGGAAAGCATGTATTTTTTCATGAGATTTGTAAATGCTAAAAAAAAAATTATAAGCTCGTCGTTTGTAAGTGCTACCAAATATAGAAACAAAGTAATTAAAATCTCAATTAACTCATCTAAATATAAACGTAAACTTTAGCAAAACTTTCTTAAGAAAATCTCATTAAACTTTATCATATGATTTAATTCATCCCACATTTGGATGGCTTTCAGTTGATGAGATTTACATTTTATGGAGTGAGTTGTGAGTAATAGGTTCAGTTTTGTAGTTTTTTAGAACCTTCTAGCTTTCTCCTGGCCCTGCCTTTAGTGTTTCTAGCTGATGTTTTTTTTGAGTTCTTAGCTTATAGTTTCACGGGCCTTGTTTTTTATTACTTTTTTTGGAAACTGAACTTAGTTTTTTGGCGGTTTCCTAACTTCATTATGGAGGTCATTATTCTCACCTTCTGACGGTGAGCATGTTCGGTGTCATTAATTTTTGTTTTACACGGGTTATACTATTGATCCTTGGGGTTAGGATCCTCTTTCTGGCACGTCTTCTCAACCTTGGCATTAATGACCCCTTTTAATTATTAGCTTAGTGCTAAATAGATGTTGGCACCATGGACTCGGAAGAGAATGTTGACATACTCAAAGACGTCACGACACTTATGAATTCGATGGACAAGGAAGAGTGGCATAGGGGAGGTCTTTTCAAAAAGGCAGATTCAGCTGGAGTGAACTTTGGCACATCAAATCATACAACTAACCTCTTGTCACACTGTCCAGGCATTAACGTTCCTTCCCTGATATCTTCGCCTGGTTTCACTCTGAATCCTTTGTTTAATCTCGCTAAAACACATTGTGCTAGTTCCCCTGTAGCTACAAGTCTTTTTCATCCTCTACGTGATCCGGAGTCTGTATTTCATCAAAGAAGGGGTGTTAAAGGGGATGCCTCGGCGGGTAGACTTAGGAACCCTCACAAAAACTTACATTTGACTGGGGTTTGGAAGCGGGTGTGGAAGGCAAATAAGAGAGTTCAGAGGATGGTGTTGGGGGCAGATGTGAGTCTGGAAGAGACCTGTAGATTGGCACTGTGTGGTTTGGTAGGGAGACTGTCCTATTCCTATTTAGCAAATAGCCTTGTTTCAGACTAGGTGTTACAAACCTGGGTCCCTATCCTTGGGTATGCTCCCGAGATCCTCTACCTCACAAAGGGTTGGATGGGCTTCATATGAAAAACCTTGGAGGATGCCTCACTACCACTGAACAATTTTTGGGTTATGGGCGATAGCAGTCTAATGTTGAAACAATGGAGGGTGGCGTTTAATCCAATAACATAGCATTTTCAACTTAGACATTTATGGGTACTCTTGTTGAGACTCCCTATACACTTCTAGAACGAGGAGGATTTGAAGGCTATAGGTGATGCTTTGGGGCGGTTTATATCACTGGATAATTCGACTCTGGTTAACTCGGCTAGAAAAGTGGGGGGGATATTAGTGGAATTTGATATACATGAAGGGCTCTCAGAGTTGTTGGATATAGAATGGCGAGGACACCATATTAAACAATGGTTAGACTACCAGGGTATTCCTTTCAGGTGCAGCTGGTGTCGTTGTACTGACCACCTTCGGTGTGATTGCAGTGGCAAGGTGACTGATGATAAGTATGAAGATACTCTCTTATAGGAAGAGCCCCTAGATTATATGAATGAAGTGGAATCCTTTTGTGATGCACCAATTCACTCTGCATCTGAGCCAGGTTTTCAGTTAGAACCGGCGAATTCACTTACAGGTAAGTTGAAGATTTGATGTCCTACATTATTCTCTTCTTTAACTCAGTGGGAAAGGGATGCCTTAGAAAATTCAGGATGGTTATTTCGTTCTACTTCTTTTGCAAAGGGGATTTCTGAGGGGGGGTCTAGGCATAAATGCCCCTGCTAGGGAGTCATCGACTCACTTACCTGAGGTGGGTAAGCCCTCCCATCCGGAAACCGATCACCCTTATGTTTCAAACTCTGCAATACCATCCATCCTTCCCGTAGGAACCTCTCAGATTACTATTCCACAACTGTTTAGCTCGAGGGAACCAGTTTCGACACCTACTCCCTCTCCACATTATATAAATGACTCTTTATTGGAGCTTGGATACAGAGAACCTGAGGAGGATGAGTCCTCTCTCAATATTGTTCTCGATTCACTGATCCCCTTCATTAGGGATAACAATGCAACTTTAAAACTACCTACCTATCTGGGGAAGGCGATTGTTGATCCTGCAGTACAATCAGAGGCAACTAGTTCAAAGACTCAACTAGCAAGGGAGGGGAAAGATTTCGCATGGTCTAAGGGTATAGGTTTAGAACTCTCACCTATAAAAACTCAAAGCAGTCGGAAAAAATTGGCACAAAAAACATTAAAGATTACAGAGTTTGTTCCTTCTTCCATTGACATTGAGACACTTAGAGCGATGAAAGCCCTGGCGAGGGCTAAGTGATGTTATTGCTATCCTTAAATGTAAGAGGGATTGGAGGTACCCTCAAAGTTGCGTCCTTCCGTCATCTCTTGGACCACACCCGTCCTGATATCATATTTCTTCAAGAAACTTTGGTAAATGCTCAGAAAGCAAGGGATTTCTTGTATATTTTTCAACCCTCCTAGGCTACAAGTTTTGTTAACTCTATGGATACTTCGGGGGTACCGTTAGTCACGTGGGATCCAAATTTATATGATTTGGTACCTTTTCTCATGGTTGGTGGTATTCTGTTAATAGGTAGGACTTTATTAAATAATCGAGAGTTAGCTCTGCTAAATATTTATGGACCGTGCTAGGACCGAAAACCATTCTGGAAATCAATGGAAGACAGTGGCATTTTATCTGTTAAAAAATTGATCATGGGAGGGGATTTTAATATCATACTTTCTTTAGACGAAGCCTAGGGAGGTTCCCGAGAGAACGAAAATACAGATGACTACTACAAAGATCTCTTTTCCTCCAAAAACCTAATCGACATCAAACCAGCTAAATTGGCACCTACCTAGAGAAGTGGTCACATTAGTCAGGGAGCGATTGCAAGGAGATTAGACAGGATATTGGTTTCAGAAGATCTCTTAACAGATGTCGGCCTGTATAGGTATTGGGTAGAATTCCCATTTATATCAGATCACGCGCCAGTATTATTACAGATGGAATTACCACCGGCTTATCAGATCTATCCTTACAAATTCAATGCTCAGTGGCTCAATGATAAGGATTTTGTGGATCTAGTTTTTAAGGTTTGGAAAGACCCCATTTTCCTTTCCGAAGGGGGCAAACAAAATCAGATCGTATGGAAATTACAAGAATTGAAAAAACATACAAAAATCTGGTATAAAGAGAATATGACTAGAAACAAAGCTAAGTTGAATTCGCTTTAATCAGATATAAAGGATCTCATAAAATATCTGGTAGGAGATCCATCAAATCAAGTAACTGAATCATCTCTCTGGTAGTTGGAATTGGAAAGAAATGGGATATTAAGAAGAGAGGAAGAACAATGGCGATTATTTAGCAGGGCTCTTTGGTTGACCAGTGGGCATAACAACACAAAGTATTTTCACAATTTCTCTATCCACAATAGAGTCAGGAAACATATTTGGGAAATCAAAGATGGCAATGACGACATTGTAACTGAACATGATACATTAAAGGAAGAAGCAATCCATTATTTCAAGAATTTCTACAAGGCTCCGCCCATTCCAAATACAACCGAACAATGTAAGTTAATTGAATACTTTCCACAGATGTTAGATGATGAGGAGTCTATCATTCTAGTTACTCTGGAGGAGTTGAAATCAATTCTCTTTCATTTTAAGAAGGAAAAGAGTCCAGGACCGGATAGATGGACAACCGATTTTTTTATTTTTTTCTTTGATCTAGTCGGGGAGGATCTCCTCGTTATGTTGGAGGAATCAAGAAGATTAGGTTCTATTGTGGGAGGCCTAAATTAAACATTCTTGACCCTGATCCCAAAGGAAAATAATCCAACAACTTTTGACGACTTCCAACCAATTTCTTTGTGTAATCTGTGCTATAAGGTAATATAAAAAATTATCGCCAATCGGATAAAACCTTTCCTCTCTAGGTCAATCTATAATGAACATATGGGATTTCTAAAAGGTAGGCGTATTCAAGATGCCATAGGTACAGCTCATGAAAGTCTCCATAGCATAAAAAAGAAAAAAATGAAAGCCCTTATTTTAAAGTTGGATTTAAGGAAAGCTTACGACTATATTGACTGGGATCATCTAAGATTGATCCTTCTAAAAGTTGGATTGGGGATCCAGATGACAAATTGGATCATGTCATGTGTCACATCTTCTTCCTTCGCGGTATTGCTTAATGGGGAGGCTACAGACTTCTTCAGAAGCGGAAGGGGAGTCCGACAAGGATATCCTTTATCCCCTCTACTTTTCATTTTAGTAATGGAAGGCCTCAGCTTATTACTGAAAAATAGTTTTGAGGAAGGAATTATTACAGGGATTAAGGTTTCTAGACTGAAAAAAATTCTTCATCTACTGTTTGTGGACGATGTCATCATTATGTCAAGGGAAATTTTAATAGAATGGAGAGAGATCGACAAACTTATTTTCCTTTTCTGTAAAGCCTCGGGTCTGTCGGTGAATCAAACAAAGTCGACTGTCCATTATGAAGGCCTCACAGATTTAGAACTGGTCCCTTTCAAATCACTCCTTCCTTATACCTTTAGTGATCTATCACTCGGGTTTAGATACCTAGGATAATTCCTAAAGACAGGGTCTCATCGCACAAATGATTGGGATTGGCTAGTATCAAAATTAACAAAGAAAATTGGCTTATGGTGCAACAAGTGGTTTTCTCTGGGAGATAGATACATTTTGGTAAAAACAGTGCTAAAAGGCCAGCCTGTCTACTCGATGTCTATGGAAGCTTTGCCCCACTCAGTAATAAACAAGATTAGAAAAGTAATGTTCCATTTTCTATGGAATGGTCACTCTGACACTCAACAGTACCATTTATGTATATGGGAGGTCCTTTCTAGACCAAAAAAGAACGGGGGTTGGGGTTTTCGTAATCTATTTCACTTCAATACGGCTTTGAATGTTATTAACCTATGGAGAGTATTAACATAGAAGAGTAGTTGGCATCAGGTTATTAGGGATAAATATCTACATAACTCAACTATCATCAATTGACTTAGATTTCCATCTCATAACATCAATTCTGCTTCAAGGATTTGGTCCAGTCTCACCCGCATGATCCCCGTTATCAATCATTGGTTCAGCTGGCATCCTGGAGCCGGTCATCTTATTTCTATTGGATGAGATTAGATTCTTGGCATTGGCGACATTTCATTTCTCCATGAAGAGGTCATCTCTCTATTAAATAAAAAATGGGTAACTACTCTAGCACAAGCACCGGTGGCACGAGATCATGTTACATTTGTTGAGGTGTGGCGGAGTGGCAAGGATTTGGAATTGACAGGAATTCATGCTACAGATTGGTATAACTATATAGTGGAGTTAAATAGAGCGGGGGTCACACTCCACGAAGGTGCAAAGGATTCACTCATGTGGACTGGAGGCGATTCTTCTGGAAAATTTACTGTCAAAAACTTGTATGATGCTATCTTATCTACTCATGCCTCCTGACGTGGCACAGTTGGAAGGTAAACATTTGGAAATGGAATTTATAATTGAAGATTATTTTGTTTTGTTGGTTGGCTACGGACAATAGGATCTTAACCTGGGACATTTTACAAAAGAAAGGGTGGGTGGGCCCAAGTTTTTTCCATCCGTGTAAATAAAATTATGAAGATATCGCTCACCTATTCATTCAATGTTCCTTTGCAAATTCTATTTGGGCAAAATGTTCACATGTCCTTAATTATAATTTCTCATGGACCGGCCTGAATCTTAATGATTGTATGGACTCTTGGTCAATGAATAAGTCATTATCAAAAAAGCTCTCGGTCCTGACGTGCTGGTTCATTTGGAATGAACGTAACAAAGTACTCTTTGAAAGTAAAATGCCCTCGTCCTGGGTTGTTGTTTACAATATTTCAGGAGCGCTCAGTAAAAAGCCAACAACTCATAAATTATAGGTTTTAAGACTGAGCCCGATCATTCAGATTAATGGTTATACTTTGGCCTATTTTGATGGAGCCTCTATAGCAGGGGATTCAAATTGTGGCGCAGGGGCTCCATAAAATGCTTAGATTCTCTAGATTATAGATGGTACTTCAATTGTGGAGAAAGAAAAAATACCAAAGCAAATTTATTGGGAGCGTGGGCTACTCTTACCATTGCAAAGCACTTGGACATTTAGTATATTCAACTGTTGGGGGACTCCAAAGTGATAATTGAATCGCTAAAACAAAAAGGAAATCTCCAAGCCATCAATATTGAAGGATGGAAACTCAGAATTCGGGATCCAGTTGCTTCTTTCTAAGGTATTTGCTTCCAACACATCTTTAGGGAATCAAATGAGAAGGCAGATAAATTATCAAATCAAGCACTTTCGGCGTCAAAAGGAATATTATCATACTTCACTTGGGATGGAGAGAATGCAAGGCCATCTCTTCATATGGATATATTTTAATTCCAAGCTTTATCTCCCTTTTTTGTAGTTTGATCCTTTTGTATTAGATTAGAATGGTAAGTATTTTATGATCTTGTGATGTTAATGTCCTATATATTAACAGTTCTGGAGTGGGGATACTTTGTTATTGGTACATATGAGTTTTGCTACCTTTTGTAAATATATGTGGACAACATATTTTGATTGTTCTGTGGGGCCAAGTAGAACGGAAAGGATTAGTCCTTATTGATCCATGGATCTCTGATGATGTAAAAAAAATTATTATCTAATATAATTTTGTGTGAATTTTCTATTGGAAAAAAAACTCATCCCACATTTTTTTCTAGATTTGAGAGAATGGATAACCTCCTAAAGAAGCTTGAATTTTTTCATTTTGTGGAGTGATTTTTTCTACTTTAGCTATATTTTATGGTTTAAAAAAATAACATTTTACAATCATAGAAAGTGGGAAACTCTAAATTTCACTAGTGAATTTATTTTTAAACATTATTTTTTATTTATAATAAAGTAATAGGGTATTAAATAATTAATGTATGATTATTATACATGCAATTTAAAGCACCTAAATCAAAGGGATAAACTCACTGAATCCGAATCATCATGATTCTTAATTCACGATGCAATTCTTACCAATAATATGGCATGCATCCTTTCCCTTTCCAATCATTAAAAGCATCTTCATAAATATTACAAGAACAAACTCACATGGGCTTTATAGAGAAACTAGGAGTTGTACAAATCCCAAGACACAGTGGGAAGAAAGAATTTGTAAAATTTACAATTCTAACAAGGTAGAAGATGAAAAACATTTTCTTTTGAATGGATAACCTATGTAGACTTTAGATCTTATGTCCAAAACATGTGTAACACCACTAATATTTATAATGTGGTTAACCCGTGACCTCGAAAAGTAACAGTTAATTTGTTGAGTTAATTAAAAGTAAATTAAATGTTAATTTACGGGAACAGTTTAATTGTTGGTACAATTATTTGGTGATACCATCATACAACTAGTAGAAATCAATGTGAAGAGAGTTGAACCAAGAAGATAGAAGATTGTAGAATCTTACCATGAGTGTATTATGGAGACTTGAATTCTTATAACCTACTAGCTAGATCAGTAAATTGTAGGCCAATTTTGAGATCAATGGTTGGTGCACTAACTTAATTAGAATGAGTTAATGCATTATTTGATACATTAATCATCTGTTTGTTTCAAATTTAAATTTTATTCAATTAATTATTCATATTTATTTTTATTTTCATTTTTCATGTCCAGTTGATATACATTTTGCACCCAACACTTCCATCATATACATTTATAGTCATGCTTATGTATCACGAGTCCGACCTACCGCAACATGTGATTTAGTAATTTATAGAATATTATAACATTGCACCAAGATTTATAGTAATTTATATAATGTTATAACACTTTTTACTTAAAAGAATAGTATAAACAATTATTTAAATTTTATTTAATATTATTTTTAATGTTTTTAAATGTAATTTTGGAATTTTGATTTTGTTTATGATAATAAAGGTTTGTACCTAGAAATTGATAATGTTTTGTTAAATTTTATTCAATTAATTATTCATATTTATTTTTATTTTTATTTTTCCTTGATATACATCTTGCACCCAACACTTTCGTCATATACATTTTGCACACAACAATTCTGCGGGTTCGCTGGTTCACATTTATAGTCATGCTTATGTATCACGAGATATTATAACATTGTACCAAGATTTATAGTAATTTATATAATGCTATAACACTTTTTACTTAAAGAATAGTATAAATAATTATTTAAATTGTATTCAATATTATTTTTAATGTTTTTTAATGTAATTTTGGAATTTTGATTTTGTTTATGATAATAAAGGTTTGTACCTTGAAATTGATCATTCTTAACTCTAGAGTTAAAATGGATATATACTTGTATACACTATTTTATATTAATATTAATAAATAAACTATAAAGTAAAATTAATGATATATATCATAGAATATTAATATTAAATATAGTATTCATTATTAATATGTGATAATCTCTTGCTAAATTTTATTCAATTAATTATTTATATTTATATTTATTTTTTATTTTTTTTATTTTTCATTTTTCATGTTGCGCAGTGGTATACATCTTGCACCCAACACTTCTGTCATATACATTTTGCATCCAACAATTCCATGGGTTGGCTCCACGGGTTGGCGGACTCGCGGGTTCACATTTATAGTCATGCTTATGTATCACAAGTCCGACCGACCGCAACATGAGATTTAGTAATTTATAGAATATTATAACATTGTACCAAGATTTATACTAATTTATATAATGCTATAACATTTTTTACTTAAAGAATAGTATAAACAATTATTTGAATTTTATTCAATGTTATTTTTAATGTTTTTAAATGTAATTATGGAATTTTGATTTTGTTTATTGTAATAAAGGTTTGTACCTGATTGATCGTTCTTGATTCTAGAGTTAAAATGGGTATATACGTGTATATACTATTTTATATTAATATTAATAAACTATAAAGTAAAATTAATGATATATATCATATAATATTAATATTAAACATAGTATTAGCCCGCAGGGGTGCGGTCTAGTGGCCAGCGTATGTATGGTTAAGGCGTTGTTGCTGCTAAGCAGGTCACGAGTTCAAACCTCGTCTTATCTGGAGGCCAGGCTTGCGGACGGTGTGGTTCTCCCTAGGGGTTATATGTAACACCATGTTTCCCCCAGTCTGTAAATATAACTATATGGGCCGAGGAACTATGACAAACTTAAAAGTGTGAATGTTTGATTTGATGGACCTTGTGTAGAAGGTCGACGAATGTAAATTCTGATTATTTTAATAGAAAATGGTTACGTGTTGCATGACTACTGAAAGAGGGGATGTGCTAAGAGAGAGACCACGAAATGTTGTGAAAGGTGGTGGAGGGGACCATGAATGGTTGCGTTAACCTCCACTGAACCAGTACCATGCTGGAATTAATTTTCTCAGATTAGAACAACCCTCTGACCAGGAATGAATTCTCGTCAGGCTGGTAGGTGGGAAGCCCTCCTCAAGAGTTAATGAGGGATGGGGCAGACTGCCCATTGGTAACGCTTCTGGACCTGACCACGGACTGGGGAATTCGAGCCACACACAATCTTGTCGAGGGAGGTAAGAAAGAAAGTGCGGTGGACAGAGGGAGAGTAATGTCCCTTTCCAAATAAGATCTCCATAGAGGAGGCTTAATGGTCTAAACTGCCCCGTTAGACTATAGCCAGGGCCAAAGAGGGGTAAATAGGGTTACTAGAGGTCACTCCAGTCACCGGTGTTATATTCAGAAAGTGACATTGAGCTAAAAAGGGTTAAAAGCACTTTTAAATCATTATGAGCTAAAAATAGAAGTCAACAGTGAATTAGGGTTTCAACAGTGATTTAGGGTTTTGGAAATCAACAATGAATTAGGGTTTCAGCATGATTTAGGGTTTTGGAAAGCTATAAAGGAAGGGTCAATGACCTAATTCATCATTATGCAGATTATGACTTGTCATTGAGGAGAAGAGGTGCATCTCAGGAGAGATAGTTCARTGTATTCCAGGAGGAAGACACCAGTTGGTTGATTTCGGTGTTGAAAGACACACCCTAGTCATCGGGAAGATCATCCAGGTATTCCATCATTCTTCATTGATTCCGTAGTGCTCCCATATTCCGAGTATTATCTTTTAGTTGCTTATTTGTATTTCGGCTAAGATCCTTTTGTCTTTTGATCTAACTGAGTGTTGTTATTTTATTTAGCCGCGGTTGCTTATTTGTATTCCAGCTAAGATCCTTTGTCTGTTGATCTAGTCGAATATTGTCAGTTTATTCAGTCGCATTCGACCATTTTGTAATCCACAGAGATATCATAATACAAACTTTGTAGTCCTTTGTCGCGTTTATTATTTGTATGATCATTTATATGTTGTA
Source organism: Picea engelmannii (assembly GCA_009831015.1). NCBI lineage: Eukaryota > Viridiplantae > Streptophyta > Pinopsida > Pinales > Pinaceae > Picea > Picea engelmannii. Next base: position 157,415 of record ML789089.1, on the reverse strand, counting down.
AACGATTAATCCTACACACACATTAGGAGCATTTCCTAGACTAGCCAAGTCAGGAAAATTACAGGGAGACCTGCAGAGAAAAATGCAGAGACGAGAGAGGAAACTCTTGGTTCCGAGGAAGGACTAAAGGAGGAACAGTGAGTTCTGATCACAGAAATTAGGGATTGAATCGAGAGAAGGAGGGTAACCTTCGTTTTGATCTATTTTTTGTATTGGGAGAAGGAGAGTAACCTTCATTCCTAACTTTCGTTGAGATGGAAGTAAGAGATTGAATCTCAAAGGATCGTGGCTTAAGCTCGGGGGTAGCCAGTGATAATCCATTGGGAGTGATTGAGCCTATGGTTGGGTGGAAATGATCACCCCTTTTAGTAGTCGCATCACACTCTATGGTTCTGATAAGTGTTTTCTTGCCTTACGTTTTTTTTTTATTGCAAATAATGGATTCATGCGAGTATTTACATGTCTATAAAGGTTTCTTTCTCTGTATTAAATGATTAAGTTATTAATATGCGTTCGTTTCCTCGAGAGCCTATAATTCTGCTTGGATTTCCATGCGCCCCAATTTAATCACTCGAAGGTGCTTTCCCCAAGAAATTTCATCATCGTCCTAGAGTCGAGTGAGTACTTCCCTGAATGAGGAGGTTGAATCCCACAATCCCTGCAAGGATAGAGTCTATTAAGAAAGCTCGGGAGAGGTAGTGTAGATATGCACAGGCTCTCTACAAGGTAAGTAGAAACCCAGAACCACTTGAGTCCTAGACTTGATGAAGGAGCGCAGTAGTTGTGCCAAAGATCCCTCTATGTGTTAAGTCCAGGAGAAAGAGCGTAACGCTCTTAAATCCTTCATAACTGACGAAGATCAAGAGAGATAGCGAGGAATTCAAGTATCGAAAGGGAGTATCCTTTCATTTAGAAGTTGAATGGATGAGATCCGTTCAAGAATATTTGAGGTCTATCAAAACCGTTAGATTTGAGGAAGGAATGCGGGCGTTAGCGCCTCGAATTCTTTAGCCTTCATAGGTCCGATGAATGTTGATAATCATCATGAAAGGGATGGATCCTTTGAATTACGAAACGCCAAATTGTGATGTGATCTAGGCCACAGATCTAAGGATCTATCAGGACCCACCTTGATCGTTGGATCAGTGAGTTCGGAGTTCGCGTGATGGGAGAATCGCGTGTTGGTGCGACTAAATCTCTGAAATCCGAAATCACGATGTGATCTAGATCGTAGATCCCAGGATCTATCGAGACCCACCTGGACTATCAGATCAGAGTCCAGACGATGAGGAACGAACATAGAGGAGATCAGATATTAGCGATTAGGTCTGAGCGTGTGGACCAATAGTCGTTGGATCTAGAGGAAAGTGCACAAGATTTAACCTTTTTGGAGTTGCACAAGAGAGCGAACTCGTGAAGTCCGAGTTCGCAAAAGGATCCTAGCCATCCATTGAGAAGGGATGCGTGGCGAGAGATCAACATTTCCCTAACTCGCAACTCGGGAAGTCAAAGATAGGAGTCGTGAGAACTCGCGAAGTCTGAGTTCGCGAAAGGATCACAGTCGTTGATCAAAGGAGGGATCCATACTATTCATCTGGAAAGCGAATATCGGGAAACCGAGAATCAAGGAAACAGAGGTAAGCCAACCTCCAAAGTCGTGAAACACGAAATCCTGATTCTCGAGAGAGGAGATTAGGACTGTTGGATCACAAAAGATCGTGGACCGTTGATCTGACTCTATTGGAAGATCGAGAATCGGAAGAGTCGGGGTGGACTCACATCCAAATACCTGAGACGCGAACTCATGATTTGATTGCAGTCGTCAATCGAAGGGAGAGTGTGGACCGTAGATTGGGCCTTGGAGGGAGTTCACATATCGGACTTCAGAGAGGAGAAGTGAACTGCCATCGAAAGACGTGAAACATGAAGTCCCAAAGCACTTGGTAGTTGGTCCTCAGGTTATCGCACAATGTCTCAATCAAAGGAGCCTAGCGGAAGGAGCTAGCGCTTAGAGGATTCTCCAATCGGGAAATCGATATTTTAGGAGTCCGAAGAATGGAGGTGAATCATATTGGGAGTTGTGATACGCAAAATCCCGACTCGATCTGGATCGTCAGATCGTGGAAGAATCAGGACCGATGATCTGTGGCGAGGAGATATCGGCATTTCGGATATCGGGATAAGGGAGGTGAGTGACCCTCCAACTTCGTGAAACGCGAAGTCCCGATAAGCGCTTGAGGTTGAGGCTGCGTCACAACCGGTGGTCATATGAAGGAGGAGCTAGAAAGTGTTAGGTCCCTGTCGAGATATCAGAGATCGGGAGAGTCGAGGTGACTCACACGCAAGGACCTGATACGTGATTTCACGACACGCCTTTTAGTTAGGCTTGTGGTCACGGGTAGTGGTCACTGGAGGGGGCTTGCACCTGGTGCCAGTTCAAACGGGTGAAATCTCGCAAAGACTCGTGGATCAATTTCTTAGAGATTCCAGTAGGGAACCGAAGAGCTGCTTCAGCTCAAGAATTTTGAAGGTCCAATGACCAGGATTAGAGACCATGGATGGAGGATTCGACTAATTAAGGAAAAATAATTTTTTGTTTTATTTATACCCCGTCGTAGGTGTGTTACAAATTGGTATCAGAGCATGGTTACAACACTTAGCCTACTTGGGCTCATGGACAAGTCGCTTAAAAACTCTATTTAGAGTACTTTCAAAAGAGTGACACTCTATTGTACCTCTTTCTTAAAAAGTCTAGTTAAAAATGTTTTTAAAGAAAAGAAAGAAACTTTCTATTATGTGTATGCATTTAAGAAATTGAACTGTGTGTTGTTCATGAATTAATAGACTATTAGCTAACAATAAGTGTTTTTTTCAACACTCAAGCAGTCATTGAATCACGAGGAAAACTTCAATACTAAAGGATGGTGACGTGTCATGAAGTGGGGGATGGCTCCCACAATAGAGACGAAGAATCTGATGAAAGGAGGGCGGTGGAAAACCCTCCAGATCTAGCTGAAACTATAAGGAGCCTCAGGGCCGAATTACAGAGTTGCAAGGCTGACAATGAGAGATTAATAAAGGAGCAAGAAAAAGAAACAGAAATTAACGCAGTCTTGTTGCAGAGCTTGTCCGACATACAGAGGAAACTACAGCATGAACCCGCAACCACTCATGTGGACCGACGACATAAGAAGAGAAGCCAAAGTCCGCCTGAGATTCGAAAACATGACTCCATAAGTGACCACACTGGGAGAAACGCCTCGAAGAAGGTCCAACCTAGAAACTCATCGGTAGAGTCCTCTAGAAAGGAAGATGGAAAATTCAAAGGATCTTCTAGTAGCAAAGCAAGGTCACATTCTCAAAGGAAAGGAAAGAAGCAGAAGCGTTCCAAAAATCATGATCCTGAAGAATTCAAGAAATCCAAACCACCCTCTTTTGATGGAGAGATTAGGAAGGGAGAAGAGGTTGAAGTTTGGTTGCTTGGCTTAAAGAAATATTTCAGAGTCCATGACTACTATGAAAACTTGAAGGCTCGAATAACCATCTTTAACCTGAATGGAAAGGCTTCCATTTGGTGGGAAGAACTTAGGAATGTGAAAGGAGTACATGAGAAGGACTTGTCATGGAAACAATTTGAGAAATACTTCAGGAAGCAGTATCTGTCAGAGAAATACATGGATGGGAAGACTAAGGAATTCTATGAACTCAGGCTAGGGAAGCTCACTATCGATGAATTTGTCAATAAATTCCTTGAACTACTAAGGTATGTACCCTACATAAAATATGAAAAAGTAAAAATGCAGTGGTTCATTAGTGGGTTACCTTAGACCTACCGAGACAGGATTGATTTCGACAAACCAAAGACCTTAGAAGAAACTATTCGGAAGGCGAGGTATTTCTATGAACAGTTTGGGAGTAAGACAAGACCTCACGAGGACTGGAAGACTAGGAGTAGTTCGGGATTCCAGAAGAAAGGGTTTAAATCCTCAATATTCAATAAATATGGAAAATATTCTAGAAGGATCCTTCCTACTAGAAGTGTATATCATCAAAATTTCCCCTCTCAAAGTGGAAATAAACCTTTTAAGGCAGTCCCAGAAAAGACCGATAACCTAAAGAAGGAACCCTTAAAATGTTGGAGTTGTGGAGAAGATCATCGATTGAGTGACTTCCCACACAGACAACAACACAGTAAGAGAGTCTACAATATCCAAGAAGCTACCACCGTCAATGATGTGGCTAGGAGCATGCCATGAATCTATGCAGCCTTGGACAATAATCAAGCCGACCACCAAGCTTCAGTAGTGGAGCTGGAAGGTATGATCGCCAACCATCTAGTTTCTATTTTAATTGACCCAGGTTCTAATTTGATTTATGTGGCCCCTCAAACTATTGATAAGTGTAAACTGCAACCAATTAGACATGCCAAACAGTGGTTGGTGCAATTAGCCACAGGGACCAAATGAAAGGTGGCAGAGGTCATACCAGCCTGTCAATTCATCATGGGTGGATTGCCCACCCAAGCGACCCTTAACATACTTTCCCTGGGATCTTATGATTTGTTGATTGGTATGGATTGGTTGGATGCTTATAAAACTAAATTGGACTGTTATCAAAAAAATTTAGAATGTGTAAGTGAATAAGGGAGAAAAACGACCCTCCAAGGAATTCAGAAGTATGTCTTAGTGAGACAAATATTATACCTTCAAGTGAAAAATTATTGCAGAAATGGGTGTTCCTTATATTCCATATAGGTACTGGAATCTGTTGAGAATGATAAACCACGCCTAGAGGACCACCCCATATTAAGAGAATACAAGGACGTATTCCCAGAAGAAATACCAGGTCTACCTCCGAGAAGGGATATTGACTTCTCGATAGAACTTACACCGGGAGCAATACCAACATCTAGAATGCCATACAGAATGAGCACGCTATATCTAGTTGAGCTCAAGCTACAACTAAAAGAGATGATGGAAAAAGGCTACATTCGACCCTGTGTATCTCTGTGGGGAGAGCCCACCCTGTTTGTGAAAAAGAAAGATGGCACACTCTGACTGTGCATAGATTACAGACAACTCAATAAGGCAACCATAAATAACAAGTACCCCTTACCAAGAATCGATGACCTGTTCGACCAATTGGGAGGTGCATCCATATTATCGAAGATCGACCTAAGGTCTGGGTACCATCAAGTCTGAATTAAGGATGAAGACATCCACAAAACAACCTTCAGGATGAGGTATGGTCACTATGAATTCGTGGTGGTGTCGTTTGGGTTAACCAATGCCCCTACCACTTTTATGTGCTTGACGAATAATGTACTCAACAAATTTCTAGACAAACTTGTATTGGTTTTCATTGATGATATCCTAATCTACTCCAAGGACAGGGAGGAGAATGAAGAACATCTTAGAGTCGTACTTCAAGTACTAAGAGAGCATCAACTCTACACTAAGTTTAGCAAGTGCGACTTCTTTCAGAAGCAAGTCCATTACCTAGGCCATGTTATTTCTAAGGAAGGAGTGGAGTAGACCCCGACAAGATCAAATCTATTATGTAATGGCCTACCCCAAAAGATGTATCTGATATTAGATCCTTCATGGGCTTAGCGGGATACTATAGAAGGTTCATAAAAGGGTTTTCCAAGATTGGTTGTCCAATCACTGCCCTTCAGAAAAAGGGGATTAAATTCATTTGGACATCGAAATGTGAAGAAATATTTCAGGAGCTGAAATACCTCCTGACCCATGCACATGTGCTAAATATTACAAACCCGAATAATAATTTCCTTGTGTGTACATATGCATGCAAGGAAGGACTCGAAGGAGTCCTTATGCAAGAGGGACATGTAATTTTCTACACGTCCAGGAAATTAAATGAACATGAGATCAATTATGTGACCCATGACCTAGAATTGGTTGCCATAGTACATGCTTTCAAAATGTGGAGGCATTAACTCCTGGGTAGAAGATTTGTGCTTATGACAGATCATTATGGATTGAGACACCTATTTGATCAACCAAAACTCAATGCCAGGAAAGCTAGGTGGATGGCTCTCCTAAGTGAATTTGATTTCGAAATCAAACACATAAAAGGAAAGGAAAATAGGGTGGTTTATGCCCTTAGCAGGAGTATAAAAATGATTCATCTAGCAGCAGTAAGCGCCTGTGAAACGGACGTCAAGGAAAGGGTCAGGAATGCACAAGAGACAGATGCATTCTTCAAGACCATGACCTCATACTTAAGACAAGAGCCTACAGGGATGAAGTATGAAGGCTACCAGATGCTCGAGGAAGGGTTGTTGACCTATAGAAATAGATTGTATATTCAAAACTGTGACAACTTGAAGAGGTTCATAATGGATGAACTACATAAGAGACCATATACTGGTCACCCAGGATATCAGAAGATGATCACGACTACTAGGAAACAATTCTATTGGCCTGGATTAAATAAAGACATAGCTAACTATCTAGCTAAGTGCCTAGAGTACCAGCAAGTTAAGGTGGAACACCAGCATCCAGCAGGATTGTTACAGCCCCTACCAATCCCATAATGGAAATGGGAAACCATCTCCATGGATTTCATCACTGGACTACCAAGGTCGACCAACCAAAATGATTTCATCATGGTCGTGGTGGACAAGCTGAGCAAGTCTGCTCATTTCATCCCTGTCAAGTCAACTTGCAAGGCAATAGATATTGCCAACATCTTCATGAAGGAGATATTCAGACTGCATGGCATGCCCAAGGAAATTGTATCTGACCGAGATACCAAATTCACTTCAAGTTTTTGGAAATCCCTAATGGTCGGTTTGGAGACAAAATTGTTATTCATCACAACTTATCACCCCCAAAATGATGGATAGATAGAAAGAGTGAACCAAATAGTAGAAGACATGCTAAGGATTCATGTAATGCATCAGCCTAATAAGTGGGAAGACTACCTACCATTGGTAGAGTTTGCCTACAACAACTATTATCAAGAATCCTTGAAGATGATCCCTTTTGAAGTCCTCTATGGTAGACAGTGCAAGATTCCAATCAGATGGAGAAATCTAGTGGACATAATTACAATTGGACCTGACATGCTGAAAGAAATGGAACATCAAGTGGTTCAGATAAGACAAAATCTGAAGATTTCTCAGGATAGACATAAAATTTACACTGATAGAAAAATAACTCCCAGAGAGTTCAAGACCGGAGACCATGTCTATCTCAGAGTCAGACCCAAAAAGAGTTCCCTGAGAATGGGAGCCTGTGCCAAGTTGGCACCTCGGTATTGTGGACCTTTTGAAGTCTTAGATAGAGTGGGACCTGTAGCCTATAGGCTAGCTCTTCCTCCAACTGTAAAGGCACATAATGTTTTTCATGTTTCATTATTGAAGAAATATGTACATGATGCTAATAATATAATTGATTGGTCTGTGATCCAGGTGGAGTCAAAGGGAGAATTATTTCCAGAACACCAATGCATATTAGACATGAAGGAAACCTCACTCAAGAACCAAACCATTGCATAGGTCAAGGTGCAATGGAAACACTTTGGCCTAGATGAGGCTACGTGGGAAATGGAAGCTGCCATGAGACAGGCATATCCGATTTTGTTTACTTTTGTACATACATATCATGTTGATAGATAGAACATCGAGGATGATGATTCCTTTAAGGGGGAGGGAATTGTAACACCCTGTTTCCCCCAATCTGTAAATATAACTATATGGGTCGAGGAACTATGACAAACTTAAAAGTGTGAATGTTTGATTTGATGGAACTTGTGTAGAAGGTCGACGAATGTAAATTCTGATTATTTTAATAGAAAATGGTTACGTGTTGCATGACTGCTGAAAGAGGGGATGTGTTAAGAGAGAGACCATGAAATCCTGTGAAAGGTGGTGGAGGGGACCAGGAATGGTTGCATTAACCTCCACCAAACCAGTACCATGCTGAAATTAATTTGCTCAGATCAGAACAACCCTCTGGCCATGAATGAATTCCCGTCAAGCTGGTAGGTGGGAAGGCCTCCTCAAGAGTTAATGAGGGATGGGGCAGACTGCCCATCGATAAGGCTTTCAGACCTGACCATGAATTGGGGAATTCGAGCCACACACAATCTTGTCGAGGAAGGAAAGAAAGGAAGCGTGGTGGACAAAGGGAGACCTGCGGAGAAAAATGCAGAGACAAGAGAGGAAACTCTCGGGTCTGAGGAAGGACTGAAGGAGGAACAGTGAGTTCTGATCACAAAAATTAGAGATTGAACCAGGAGAAGGAGAGTAACCTTCGTCTTGATCTATTTTTTGTATTGGGAGAAGGAGAGTAACCTTCGTTCCTAACTTACGTTGAGCTAGAAATAAGAGATTGAATCTCAAAGCATCATGGCTTAAGCTCGGGGGTGGCCAGTGATAAATCCATTGGGAGTGACTGAGCCTATGGTTGGGTGGAAACGAGCACCCCTTTCAGCAGTCACATCACACTCTATGGTTCTGATAAGTGTTTTCTTGGCTTATGTTTTTTTTTTAATTGCAAATAATGGATGCATGCGAGTATTTACATGTCTATAAAGGTTTCCTTCTTTGTATTAAATGATTAAGTTATGAATATGCATTTGTTTCCTTGAGATCCTATAATTCTTCTTGGGTTTCCATGCACCCCAGTTTAGTCACTCAAAGGCGCTTTCCCCAGGGAATTTCATCACCGTCCTAGAGTCGAGTGAGTACTTCCCTGAATGCAAAGGTTGAAAGCCACAATCCCTGCAAGGACGGAGCCTATTAAGCTCAGAAGAGGTAGTGAAGATATGCATAGGCTCTGTGCGAGGTAAGAAGAAACCCAGAACCATTTAAGTCCTAGACTTGATGAAGGAGCGCAATAGTTGTGTCGAAGATCCCTCTATGTGTTAAGTCCAGGAGAAAGAGTGTAATGCTTTTAAATCCTTCATAACTAACGAAGCTCGGGAGGGATAACGAGGAATTCAAGTATCAAAAGGGAGTATCCTTTCATTTGGAAGTTGAACAAACGAGATCCATTCAGGAAGATCTGAGGTCTATCACAACCGTTAGATTTGAGGAAGGAACGCAGGCGTTAGCACCTCGACTTCTTCATCCTTCATAGGTTCGATGAATGTTGATAATCATCGTGAAAGGGACGGATCCTTTGAATTCTGAAACCCAAAATCGCGGTGTGATCTGGGTCGCAGATCTAAGGATCTATGGGGACCCACCTCCACCGTCGGATCAGTGAGTTCGGAGTTCGCGCGACAGGAGAATCATGCGTTGGTGCGGCTAAACCTATGAAATCCTAAATTGCGATTTGATCTGGGTCCTAGATCCGAGGATCTATCGGGACCTACCTGGGCCATCAGATCAAAGTCCAGATGACGAGGAACAAGCGTAGAGGAGATCAGATCTCAGAGGTTAGGTCTGAGCACGTGGACCAACAACCGTTGGATCTAGAGGAAAGTGCACAAGATTTAACCTTTTTGGAGTTGCACAAGAGAGCGAACTTGTGAAGTCCGAGTTCGCGAAAGGATCCTAGTCGTCCATTGAGAAGGGACGTGTGGCGAGAGATCAACGTTTCATTGACTCGCAACTTGGGAAGTCAGAGATAGGAGTCGTGAGAACTCGCGAAGTCCGAGTTCACGAAAGGATCATAGTCGTTGATTGAAGGAGGGATCTAGACCATTCATCTGGAAAGCAGATATCGAGAAATCGGGAATCGGGGAAACAGAGGTAAGCCAACCTCCAAAGTCGTGAAACACGAAATCCCAATTCACAAGAGAGAAGATCAGGATCGTTGGATCATGGAAGACCGTGGACCGTTGATCTGACTCTATCAGAAGGTCGAGAATCGAAAGAGTCAGGGTGGACTCAGATCCAAATACCCGAGACACAAACTCACGATTTGATTGCAGTCGTCGATCGAAGGGAGAGTGTGGACCGTAGATTGGGTCTTGGAGGGAGTTCGCATATCAAACTTCAGAGAGGAGAAGTGAACTTCCCTCAGGAGACATGAAACACGAAGTCCTGAAGTGCTTAGTAGTTGGGCCTCAGGTTATCGCCCAACGTCTCAATCAAAGGAGCCTAGCAGGAGGAGCTAGCGCCTAGAGGATTCTCCAATCGGGAAATCGGTATTTCGGGAGTTCGGAGAATGGAGATGAATCATATCGGGAGTTCCCAAATGCGAAATCCTGACGCGATTTGGACCATCAAATCGTGGAAGAATCGAATGGAGAAGGGAGGTGAGTGACCCTCCAACTTCATGAAACGTGAAGTCCCGATAAGCGCTTGAGGTTGAGGCTGGGTCATAGGTGGTGGTCATATGAAGGAGGATCTAGCAAGTGTTAGGTCCCTGTCGGGAGATCGAAGATCAGGAGAGTCGAGGTGACTCACACGCAAGGACCCGATACGCAATTTCACAATGCGCTTTTTAGTTAGGCTTGTGGTCATGGGTAGTGGTCACATTGAGGGGGCTTGCGACTGGTGCTAGTTCGCACTGGTGAAGTCTCGCAAAGACCCCTGGATCGATTTCTTAGAGATTCCAATAGGGAACTGAAGAGTTTCTTCAACTCAGGAATTTTGAAGGTCCATTGACCAGGATTAGAGACCATGGATGGAGGATTCGACTAATTGAGGAAAAAGATTTTTTTTTTTTTATGCCCCATCGTGGGTGTGTTACATTATAAGGTAGTCGATGGGATTCGACCCTGTGTCATGCAAGCCAAATACCGTCGTCGTTACCGATTCCCCTAGATACAAAATATAAATTAAATATAGTATTCATTATTAATATGTGATAATGTTTTGTTAAATTTTATTCAATTAATTATTCATATTTATTTTTATTTTTATTTTTCATTTTTCTTGTCCCGCGTGTTCCGTGATATAAATGTTGCACCCAACACTTATGTCATATACATTTTGCACCCAACAATTAGGCGGGTTGGCGAACTCGCGGGTTGGTTGACTCGCGGGTTCACATTTATAGTCATGCTTATGTATCACGAGTTTGACCGACTGCAACACGAGATTTAGTAATTTATAGAATATTATAACATTGTACCAATATTTATAGTAATTTATATAATGTTATAACACTTTTTACTTAAAGAATAGTATAAACAATTATTTAAATTTTATTAAATTTTATTTTTAATGTTTTTAAATGTAATTTTGGAATTTTGATTTTATTTATAATAATAAAGGTTTGTACCTGGAAATTGATCCTTCTTGACTCTAGAGTTAAAATGGATATATATACTTGTATATACTATTTTATATTAATATTAATAAATAAACTATAAAGTAAAATTAATGATATCTATTCTATAATATTAATATGTGATAATGTTTTGTTAAATTTTATTCAATTAATTATTCATATTTATTTTTATTTTTCATGTTCCGCTTGTTCCGTGATATACATCTTGCACCCAACACTTTTGTCATATACATTTCACACCCAACAATTCCACAGGTTAGTATTCATTATTAATATGTGATAATGTTTTGTTAAATTTTATTCAATTAATTATTCATATTTATTTTTATTTTTTATTTTTCATGTTCTGCTTGTTCCGTGATATACATCTTGCACCCAACACTTCCGTCATATACATTTTGCACCCAACAATTCCGGAGGTTGGCGGACTCGCGGGTTCACATTTATAGTCATGCTTATGTATCACTGACCGCAACATGAAATTTAGTAATTTATAGAATATTATAACATTGTAACAAGATTTATAGTAATTTATATAATGTTATAACACTTTTTACTTAAAGAATAGTATAAACATTTATTTAAATTTTATTCAATATTATTTTTAATGTTTTTAAATGTAATTTTGGAATTTTGGAATTTTGATTTTGTTTATGATAATAAAGGTTTGTACCTCGAAATTGATCCTTCTTGACTGTAGAGTTAAAATGGATATATACTTGTACATACTATTTTATATTAATATTAATAAATAAACTATAAAGTAAAATTAATGATATCTATCCTATAATATTAATATTAAATATTGTATTCATTATTTTATTTATTTTTGTTAGTTTGTTCATGACATGTGGGACTAACCTGTGGCTAAGAAACTGCGACTCATGGGCATCTAAGCCATCAAAATCACCCGGCTTGAGCCACACTAACCCTTAACATGGCTAGATTTTTTTTCCCCGTAGGTTTCGAACCGGTGACTTTAACATCACGGAGCACCTTAACAGCACACTCCATCACCGACTGTCCTACACCTCGGGGACAATATTGTATTCATTATTAATATGTGATAATATTTTGTTAAATTTTATTCAATTTATTATTCATATTTATTTTTATTTTTCATTTTTCATGTCTCGCGTGTTCCATGATATACATCTTGCACTCAACACTTCCATGATATACATTTTGTACCTGTTATCCCCGATATCTAGGGATAACTAGGAGATCATGTCTCGAGGCCCACATGGTCCTAGACATGGAGTACGAGAGCAGATTGACTTGAGCATGGCCCTTGAGGGCCCATCTTTTCTTTTTCTCAGCCAGACTTGTCCTGCCAGCAGTACCAGCCTACATCACTACCGGCCTGGGCTTGCATCAGAAAAGGCTCTTGCTCCATGAGGTAATTGGTCTGAGGTATCATGGTATGTGTCACATCTGATCATTATGACTCTCTTATGTATGCATTAGATCTCTTTCATTTCAGATGACTGCTTGGATCTTACACTAATCTACTTGACCACTGTTGGGGTGATTGATTGGGTAGCTTAGCGAGTTGGTATTCATGGGTTTTGGTTAGCCA
>ML789089.1:41285-62406 GCA_009831015.1 Picea engelmannii | reverse complement strand
CACTTGCTAAACTTAGTGTAGAGTTGATGCTCTCTTAGTACTTGAAGTACGACTCTAAGATGTTCTTCATTCTCCTCCCTGTCCTTGGAGTAGATTAGGATATCATCAATGAAAACCAATACAAGTTTGTCTAGAAATTTGTTGAGTACATTATTCGTCAAGCACATAAAAGTGGTAGGGGCATTGGTTAACCCAAACGACACCACCACGAATTCATAGTGACCATACCTCATCCTGAAGGTTGTTTTGTGGATGTCTTCATCCTTAATTCAGACTTGATGGTACCCAGACCTTAGGTCGATCTTCGATAATATGGATGCACCTCCCAATTGGTCGAACAGGTCATCGATTCTTGGTAAGGGGTACTTGTTATTTATGGTTGCCTTATTGAGTTGTCTGTAATCTATGCACAGTCAGAGTGTGCCATCTTTCTTTTTCACAAACAGGGTGGGCTCTCCCCACAGAGATACACAGGGTCGAATGTAGCCTTTTTCCATCATCTCTTTTAGTTGTAGCTTGAGCTCAACTAGATATAGCGTGCTCATTCTGTATGGCATTCTAGATGTTGGTATTGCTCCCGGTGTAAGTTCTATCGAGAAGTCAATATCCCTTCTCGGAGGTAGACCTGGTATTTCTTCTGGGAATACGTCCTTGTATTCTCTTAATATGGGGTGGTCCTCTAGGCGTGGTTTATCATTCTCAACAGATTCCAGTACCTATATGGAATATAAGGAACACCCATTTCTGCAATAATTTTTCACTTGAAGGTATAATATTTGTCTCACTAAGACATACTTCTGAATTCCTTGGAGGGTCGTTTTTCTCCCTTATTCACTTACACATTCTAAATTTTTTTGATAACAGTCCAATTTAGTTTTATAAGCATCCAACCAATCCATACCAATCAACAAATCATAAGATCCCAGGGAAAGTATGTTAAGGGTCGCTTGGGTGGGCAATCCACCCATGATGAATTGACAGGCTGGTATGACCTCTGCCACCTTTCATTTGGTCCCTGTGGCTAATTGCACCAACCACTGTTTGGCATGTCTAATTGGTTGCAGTTTACACTTATCAATAGTTTGAGGGGCCACATAAATCAAATTAGAACCTGGGTCAATTAAAATAGAAACTAGATGGTTGGCGATCATACCTTCCAGCTCCACTACTGAAGCTTGGTGGTCGGCTTGATTATTGTCCAAGGYTGCATAGATTCATGGCATGCTCCTAGCCACATCATTGACGGTGGTAGCTTCTTGGATATTGTAGACTCTCTTACTGTGTTGTTGTCTGTGTGGGAAGTCACTCAATCGATGATCTTCTCCACAACTCCAACATTTTAAGGGTTCCTTCTTTAGGTTATCGGTCTTTTCTGGGACTGCCTTAAAAGGTTTATTTCCACTTTGAGAGGGGAAATTTTGATGATATACACTTCTAGTAGGAAGGATCCTTCTAGAATATTTTCCATATTTATTGAATATTGAGGATTTAAACCCTTTCTTCTGGAATCCCGAACTACTCCTAGTCTTCCAGTCCTCGTGAGGTCTTGTCTTACTCCCAAACTGTTCATAGAAATACCTCGCCTTCCGAATAGTTTCTTCTAAGGTCTTTGGTTTGTCGAAATCAATCCTGTCTCGGTAGGTCTAAGGTAACCCACTAATGAACCACTGCATTTTTACTTTTTCATATTTTATGTAGGGTACATACCTTAGTAGTTCAAGGAATTTATTGACAAATTCATCGATAGTGAGCTTCCCTAGCCTGAGTTCATAGAATTCCTTAGTCTTCCCATCCATGTATTTCTCTGACAGATACTGCTTCCTGAAGTATTTCTCAAATTGTTTCCATGACAAGTCCTTCTCATGTACTCCTTTCACATTCCTAAGTTCTTCCCACCAAATGGAAGCCTTTCCATTCAGGTTAAAGATGGTTATTCGAGCCTTCAAGTTTTCATAGTAGTCATGGACTCTGAAATATTTCTTTAAGCCAAGCAACCAAACTTCAACCTCTTCTCCCTTCCTAATCTCTCCATCAAAAGAGGGTGGTTTGGATTTCTTGAATTCTTCAGGATCATGATTTTTGGAACGCTTCTGCTTCTTTCCTTTCCTTTGAGAATGTGACCTTGCTTTGCTACTAGAAGATCCTTTGAATTTTCCATCTTCCTTTCTAGAGGACTCTACCGATGAGTTTCTAGGTTGGACCTTCTTCGAGGCGTTTCTCCCAGTGTGGTCACTTATGGAGTCATGTTTTCGAATCTCAGGCGGACTTTGGCTTCTCTTCTTATGTCGTCGGTCCACATGAGTGGTTGCGGGTTCATGCTGTAGTTTCCTCTGTATGTCGGACAAGCTCTGCAACAAGACTGCGTTAATTTCTGTTTCTTTTTCTTGCTCCTTTATTAATCTCTCATTGTCAGCCTTGCAACTCTGTAATTCGGCCCTGAGGCTCCTTATAGTTTCAGCTAGATCTGGAGGGTTTTCCACCGCCCTCCTTTCATCAGATTCTTCGTCTCTATTGTGGGAGCCATCCCCCACTTCATGACACGTCACCATCCTTTAGTATTGAAGTTTTCCTCGTGATTCAATGACTGCTTGAGTGTTGAAAAAAACACTTATTGTTAGCTAATAGTCTATTAATTCATGAACAACACACAGTTCAATTTCTTAAATGCATACACATAATAGAAAGTTTCTTTCTTTTCTTTAAAAACATTTTTAACTAGACTTTTTAAGAAAGAGGTACAATAGAGTGTCACTCTTTTGAAAGTACTCTAAATAGAGTTTTTAAGCGACTTGTCCATGAGCCCAAGTAGGCTAAGTGTTGTAACCATGCTCTGATACCAATTTGTAACACACCTACGACGGGGTATAAATAAAACAAAAAATTATTTTTCCTTAATTAGTCGAATCCTCCATCCATGGTCTCTAATCCTGGTCATTGGACCTTCAAAATTCTTGAGCTGAAGCAGCTCTTCGGTTCCCTACTGGAATCTCTAAGAAATTGATCCACGAGTCTTTGCGAGATTTCACCCGTTTGAACTGGCACCAGGTGCAAGCCCCCTCCAGTGACCACTACCCGTGACCACAAGCCTAACTAAAAGGCGTGTCGTGAAATCACGTATCAGGTCCTTGCGTGTGAGTCACCTCGACTCTCCCGATCTCTGATATCTCGACAGGGACCTAACACTTTCTAGCTCCTCCTTCATATGACCACCGGTTGTGACGCAGCCTCAACCTCAAGCGCTTATCGGGACTTCGCGTTTCACGAAGTTGGAGGGTCACTCACCTCCCTTATCCCGATATCCGAAATGCCGATATCTCCTCGCCACAGATCATCGGTCCTGATTCTTCCACGATCTGACGATCCAGATCGAGTCGGGATTTTGCGTATCACAACTCCCAATATGATTCACCTCCATTCTTCGGACTCCTAAAATATCGATTTCCCGATTGGAGAATCCTCTAAGCGCTAGCTCCTTCCGCTAGGCTCCTTTGATTGAGACATTGTGCGATAACCTGAGGACCAACTACCAAGTGCTTTGGGACTTCATGTTTCACGTCTTTCGATGGCAGTTCACTTCTCCTCTCTGAAGTCCGATATGTGAACTCCCTCCAAGGCCCAATCTACGGTCCACACTCTCCCTTCGATTGACGACTGCAATCAAATCATGAGTTCGCGTCTCAGGTATTTGGATGTGAGTCCACCCCGACTCTTCCGATTCTCGATCTTCCAATAGAGTCAGATCAACGGTCCACGATCTTTTGTGATCCAACAGTCCTAATCTCCTCTCTCGAGAATCAGGATTTCGTGTTTCACGACTTTGGAGGTTGGCTTACCTCTGTTTCCTTGATTCTCGGTTTCCCGATATTCGCTTTCCAGATGAATAGTATGGATCCCTCCTTTGATCAACGACTGTGATCCTTTCGCGAACTCAGACTTCGCGAGTTCTCACGACTCCTATCTTTGACTTCCCGAGTTGCGAGTTAGGGAAATGTTGATCTCTCGCCACGCATCCCTTCTCAATGGATGGCTAGGATCCTTTTGCGAACTCGGACTTCACGAGTTCGCTCTCTTGTGCAACTCCAAAAAGGTTAAATCTTGTGCACTTTCCTCTAGATCCAACGACTATTGGTCCACACGCTCAGACCTAATCGCTAATATCTGATCTCCTCTATGTTCGTTCCTCATCGTCTGGACTCTGATCTGATAGTCCAGGTGGGTCTCGATAGATCCTGGGATCTACGATCTAGATCACATCGTGATTTCGGATTTCAGAGATTTAGTCGCACCAACACGCGATTCTCCCATCACGCGAACTCCGAACTCACTGATCCAACGATCAAGGTGGGTCCTGATAGATCCTTAGATCTGTGGCCTAGATCACATCACAATTTGGCGTTTCGTAATTCAAAGGATCCATCCCTTTCATGATGATTATCAACATTCATCGGACCTATGAAGGCTAAAGAATTCGAGGCGCTAACGCCCGCATTCCTTCCTCAAATCTAACGGTTTTGATAGACCTCAAATATTCTTGAACGGATCTCATCCATTCAACTTCTAAATGAAAGGATACTCCCTTTCGATACTTGAATTCCTCGCTATCTCTCTTGATCTTCGTCAGTTATGAAGGATTTAAGAGCGTTACGCTCTTTCTCCTGGACTTAACACATAGAGGGATCTTTGGCACAACTACTGCGCTCCTTCATCAAGTCTAGGACTCAAGTGGTTCTGGGTTTCTACTTACCTTGTAGAGAGCCTGTGCATATCTACACTACCTCTCCCGAGCTTTCTTAATAGACTCTATCCTTGCAGGGATTGTGGGATTCAACCTCCTCATTCAGGGAAGTACTCACTCGACTCTAGGACGATGATGAAATTTCTTGGGGAAAGCACCTTCGAGTGATTAAATTGGGGCGCATGGAAATCCAAGCAGAATTATAGGCTCTCGAGGAAACGAACGCATATTAATAACTTAATCATTTAATACAGAGAAAGAAACCTTTATAGACATGTAAATACTCGCATGAATCCATTATTTGCAATAAAAAAAAAACGTAAGGCAAGAAAACACTTATCAGAACCATAGAGTGTGATGCGACTACTAAAAGGGGTGATCATTTCCACCCAACCATAGGCTCAATCACTCCCAATGGATTATCACTGGCTACCCCCGAGCTTAAGCCACGATCCTTTGAGATTCAATCTCTTACTTCCATCTCAACGAAAGTTAGGAATGAAGGTTACTCTCCTTCTCCCAATACAAAAAATAGATCAAAACGAAGGTTACCCTCCTTCTCTCGATTCAATCCCTAATTTCTGTGATCAGAACTCACTGTTCCTCCTTTAGTCCTTCCTCGGAACCAAGAGTTTCCTCTCTCGTCTCTGCATTTTTCTCTGCAGGTCTCCCTGTAATTTTCCTGACTTGGCTAGTCTAGGAAATGCTCCTAATGTGTGTGTAGGATTAATCGTTTACAACATATAAATGATCATACAAATAATAAACGCGACAAAGGACTGCAAAGTTTGTATTATGATATCTCTGTGGATTACAAAATGGCAGAATGCGACTGAATAAACTGACAATATTCGACTAGATCAACAGACAAAGGATCTTAGCTGGAATACAAATAAGCAACTGCGGCTAAATAAAATAACAACACTCAGTTAGATCAAAAGACAAAAGGATCTTAGCCGAAATACAAATAAGCAACTAAAAGATAATACTCGGAATATGGGAGCACTACGGAATCAATGAAGAATGATGGAATACCTGGATGATCTTCCCGATGACTAGGGTGTGTCTTTCAACACCGAAATCAACCAACTGGTGTCTTCCTCCTGGAATACANNNAACTATCTCTCCTGAGATGCACCTCTTCTCCTCAATGACAAGTCATAATCTGCATAATGATGAATTAGGTCATTGACCCTTCCTTTATAGCTTTCCAAAACCCTAAATCATGCTGAAACCCTAATTCATTGTTGATTTCCAAAACCCTAAATCACTGTTGAAACCCTAATTCACTGTTGACTTCTATTTTTAGCTCATAATGATTTAAAAGTGCTTTTAACCCTTTTTAGCTCAATGTCACTTTCTGAATATAACACCGGTGACTGGAGTGACCTCTAGTAACCCTATTTACCCCTCTTTGGCCCTGGCTATAGTCTAACGGGGCAGTTTAGACCATTAAGCCTCCTCTATGGAGATCTTATTTGGAAAGGGACATTACTCTCCCTCTGTCCACCGCACTTTCTTTCTTACCTCCCTCGACAAGATTGTGTGTGGCTCGAATTCCCCAGTCCGTGGTCAGGTCCAGAAGCGTTACCAATGGGCAGTCTGCCCCATCCCTCATTAACTCTTGAGGAGGGCTTCCCACCTACCAGCCTGACGAGAATTCATTCCTGGTCAGAGGGTTGTTCTAATCTGAGAAAATTAATTCCAGCATGGTACTGGTTCAGTGGAGGTTAACGCAACCATTCATGGTCCCCTCCACCACCTTTCACAACATTTCGTGGTCTCTCTCTTAGCACATCCCCTCTTTCAGTAGTCATGCAACACGTAACCATTTTCTATTAAAATAATCAGAATTTACATTCGTCGACCTTCTACACAAGGTCCATCAAATCAAACATTCACACTTTTAAGTTTGTCATAGTTCCTCGGCCCATATAGTTATATTTACAGACTGGGGGAAACATGGTGTTACATATAACCCCTAGGGAGAACCACACCGTCCGCAAGCCTGGCCTCCAGATAAGACGAGGTTTGAACTCGTGACCTGCTTAGCAGCAACAACGCCTTAACCATACATACGCTGGCCACTAGACCGCACCCCTGCGGGCTAATACTATGTTTAATATTAATATTATATGATATATATCATTAATTTTACTTTATAGTTTATTAATATTAATATAAAATAGTATATACACGTATATACCCATTTTAACTCTAGAATCAAGAACGATCAATCAGGTACAAACCTTTATTACAATAAACAAAATCAAAATTCCATAATTACATTTAAAAACATTAAAAATAACATTGAATAAAATTCAAATAATTGTTTATACTATTCTTTAAGTAAAAAATGTTATAGCATTATATAAATTAGTATAAATCTTGGTACAATGTTATAATATTCTATAAATTACTAAATCTCATGTTGCGGTCGGTCGGACTTGTGATACATAAGCATGACTATAAATGTGAACCCGCGAGTCCGCCAACCCGTGGAGCCAACCCATGGAATTGTTGGATGCAAAATGTATATGACAGAAGTGTTGGGTGCAAGATGTATACCACTGCGCAACATGAAAAATGAAAAATAAAAAAAATAAAAAATAAATATAAATATAAATAATTAATTGAATAAAATTTAGCAAGAGATTATCACATATTAATAATGAATACTATATTTAATATTAATATTCTATGATATATATCATTAATTTTACTTTATAGTTTATTTATTAATATTAATATAAAATAGTGTATACAAGTATATATCCATTTTAACTCTAGAGTTAAGAATGATCAATTTCAAGGTACAAACCTTTATTATCATAAACAAAATCAAAATTCCAAAATTACATTAAAAAACATTAAAAATAATATTGAATACAATTTAAATAATTATTTATACTATTCTTTAAGTAAAAAGTGTTATAGCATTATATAAATTACTATAAATCTTGGTACAATGTTATAATATCTCGTGATACATAAGCATGACTATAAATGTGAACCAGCGAACCCGCAGAATTGTTGTGTGCAAAATGTATATGACGAAAGTGTTGGGTGCAAGATGTATATCAAGGAAAAATAAAAATAAAAATAAATATGAATAATTAATTGAATAAAATTTAACAAAACATTATCACATATTAATAATGAATATGATATTTAATATTAATATTATAGGATAGATATCATTATTTTTACTTTATAGTTTATTTATTAATATTAATATAAAATAGTATAGACAAGCATATATCCATTTTAACTCTAGAGTCAAGAATGATCAATTTCTAGGTACAAACCTTTATTATCATAAACAAAATCAAAATTCCAAAATTACATTTAAAAACATTAAAAATAATATTAAATAAAATTTAAATAATTGTTTATACTATTCTTTTAAGTAAAAAGTGTTATAACATTATATAAATTACTATAAATCTTGGTGCAATGTTATAATATTCTATAAATTACTAAATCACATGTTGCGGTAGGTCGGACTCGTGATACATAAGCATGACTATAAATGTATATGATGGAAGTGTTGGGTGCAAAATGTATATCAACTGGACATGAAAAATGAAAATAAAAATAAATATGAATAATTAATTGAATAAAATTTAAATTTGAAACAAACAGATGATTAATGTATCAAATAATGCATTAACTCATTCTAATTAAGTTAGTGCACCAACCATTGATCTCAAAATTGGCCTACAATTTACTGATCTAGCTAGTAGGTTATAAGAATTCAAGTCTCCATAATACACTCATGGTAAGATTCTACAATCTTCTATCTTCTTGGTTCAACTCTCTTCACATTGATTTCTACTAGTTGTATGATGGTATCACCAAATAATTGTACCAACAATTAAACTGTTCCCGTAAATTAACATTTAATTTACTTTTAATTAACTCAACAAATTAACTGTTACTTTTCGAGGTCACGGGTTAACCACATTATAAATATTAGTGGTGTTACACATGTTTTGGACATAAGATCTAAAGTCTACATAGGTTATCCATTCAAAAGAAAATGTTTTTCATCTTCTACCTTGTTAGAATTGTAAATTTTACAAATTCTTTCTTCCCACTGTGTCTTGGGATTTGTACAACTCCTAGTTTCTCTATAAAGCCCATGTGAGTTTGTTCTTGTAATATTTATGAAGATGCTTTTAATGATTGGAAAGGGAAAGGATGCATGCCATATTATTGGTAAGAATTGCATCGTGAATTAAGAATCATGATGATTCGGATTCAGTGAGTTTATCCCTTTGATTTAGGTGCTTTAAATTGCATGTATAATAATCATACATTAATTATTTAATACCCTATTACTTTATTATAAATAAAAAATAATGTTTAAAAATAAATTCACTAGTGAAATTTAGAGTTTCCCACTTTCTATGATTGTAAAATGTTATTTTTTTAAACCATAAAATATAGCTAAAGTAGAAAAAATCACTCCACAAAATGAAAAAATTCAAGCTTCTTTAGGAGGTTATCCATTCTCTCAAATCTAGAAAAAAATGTGGGATGAGTTTTTTTTCCAATAGAAAATTCACACAAAATTATATTAGATAATAATTTTTTTTACATCATCAGAGATCCATGGATCAATAAGGACTAATCCTTTCCGTTCTACTTGGCCCCACAGAACAATCAAAATATGTTGTCCACATATATTTACAAAAGGTAGCAAAACTCATATGTACCAATAACAAAGTATCCCCACTCCAGAACTGTTAATATATAGGACATTAACATCACAAGATCATAAAATACTTACCATTCTAATCTAATACAAAAGGATCAAACTACAAAAAAGGGAGATAAAGCTTGGAATTAAAATATATCCATATGAAGAGATGGCCTTGCATTCTCTCCATCCCAAGTGAAGTATGATAATATTCCTTTTGACGCCGAAAGTGCTTGATTTGATAATTTATCTGCCTTCTCATTTGATTCCCTAAAGATGTGTTGGAAGCAAATACCTTAGAAAGAAGCAACTGGATCCCGAATTCTGAGTTTCCATCCTTCAATATTGATGGCTTGGAGATTTCCTTTTTGTTTTAGCGATTCAATTATCACTTTGGAGTCCCCCAACAGTTGAATATACTAAATGTCCAAGTGCTTTGCAATGGTAAGAGTAGCCCACGCTCCCAATAAATTTGCTTTGGTATTTTTTCTTTCTCCACAATTGAAGTACCATCTATAATCTAGAGAATCTAAGCATTTTATGGAGCCCCTGCGCCACAATTTGAATCCCCTGCTATAGAGGCTCCATCAAAATAGGCCAAAGTATAACCATTAATCTGAATGATCGGGCTCAGTCTTAAAACCTATAATTTATGAGTTGTTGGCTTTTTACTGAGCGCTCCTGAAATATTGTAAACAACAACCCAGGACGAGGGCATTTTACTTTCAAAGAGTACTTTGTTACGTTCATTCCAAATGAACCAGCACGTCAGGACCGAGAGCTTTTTTGATAATGACTTATTCATTGACCAAGAGTCCATACAATCATTAAGATTCAGGCCGGTCCATGAGAAATTATAATTAAGGACATGTGAACATTTTGCCCAAATAGAATTTGCAAAGGAACATTGAATGAATAGGTGAGCGATATCTTCATAATTTTATTTACACGGATGGAAAAAACTTGGGCCCACCCACCCTTTCTTTTGTAAAATGTCCCAGGTTAAGATCCTATTGTCCGTAGCCAACCAACAAAACAAAATAATCTTCAATTATAAATTCCATTTCCAAATGTTTACCTTCCAACTGTGCCACGTCAGGAGGCATGAGTAGATAAGATAGCATCATACAAGTTTTTGACAGTAAATTTTCCAGAAGAATCGCCTCCAGTCCACATGAGTGAATCCTTTGCACCTTCGTGGAGTGTGACCCCCGCTCTATTTAACTCCACTATATAGTTATACCAATCTGTAGCATGAATTCCTGTCAATTCCAAATCCTTGCCACTCCGCCACACCTCAACAAATGTAACATGATCTCGTGCCACCGGTGCTTGTGCTAGAGTAGTTACCCATTTTTTATTTAATAGAGAGATGACCTCTTCATGGAGAAATGAAATGTCGCCAATGCCAAGAATCTAATCTCATCCAATAGAAATAAGATGACCGGCTCCAGGATGCCAGCTGAACCAATGATTGATAACGGGGATCATGCGGGTGAGACTGGACCAAATCCTTGAAGCAGAATTGATGTTATGAGATGGAAATCTAAGTCAATTGATGATAGTTGAGTTATGTAGATATTTATCCCTAATAACCTGATGCCAACTACTCTTCTATGTTAATACTCTCCATAGGTTAATAACATTCAAAGCCGTATTGAAGTGAAATAGATTACGAAAACCCCAACCCCCGTTCTTTTTTGGTCTAGAAAGGACCTCCCATATACATAAATGGTACTGTTGAGTGTCAGAGTGACCATTCCATAGAAAATGGAACATTACTTTTCTAATCTTGTTTATTACTGAGTGGGGCAAAGCTTCCATAGACATCGAGTAGACAGGCTGGCCTTTTAGCACTGTTTTTACCAAAATGTATCTATCTCCCAGAGAAAACCACTTGTTGCACCATAAGCCAATTTTCTTTGTTAATTTTGATACTAGCCAATCCCAATCATTTGTGCGATGAGACCCTGTCTTTAGGAATTATCCTAGGTATCTAAACCCGAGTGATAGATCACTAAAGGTATAAGGAAGGAGTGATTTGAAAGGGACCAGTTCTAAATCTGTGAGGCCTTCATAATGGACAGTCGACTTTGTTTGATTCACCGACAGACCCGAGGCTTTACAGAAAAGGAAAATAAGTTTGTCGATCTCTCTCCATTCTATTAAAATTTCCCTTGACATAATGATGACATCGTCCACAAACAGTAGATGAAGAATTTTTTTCAGTCTAGAAACCTTAATCCCTGTAATAATTCCTTCCTCAAAACTATTTTTCAGTAATAAGCTGAGGCCTTCCATTACTAAAATGAAAAGTAGAGGGGATAAAGGATATCCTTGTCGGACTCCCCTTCCGCTTCTGAAGAAGTCTGTAGCCTCCCCATTAAGCAATACCGCGAAGGAAGAAGATGTGACACATGACATGATCCAATTTGTCATCTGGATCCCCAATCCAACTTTTAGAAGGATCAATCTTAGATGATCCCAGTCAATATAGTCGTAAGCTTTCCTTAAATCCAACTTTAAAATAAGGGCTTTCATTTTTTTCTTTTTTATGCTATGGAGACTTTCATGAGCTGTACCTATGGCATCTTGAATACGCCTACCTTTTAGAAATCCCATATGTTCATTATAGATTGACCTAGAGAGGAAAGGTTTTATCCGATTGGCGATAATTTTTTATATTACCTTATAGCACAGATTACACAAAGAAATTGGTTGGAAGTCGTCAAAAGTTGTTGGATTATTTTCCTTTGGGATCAGGGTCAAGAATGTTTAATTTAGGCCTCCCACAATAGAACCTAATCTTCTTGATTCCTCCAACATAACGAGGAGATCCTCCCCGACTAGATCAAAGAAAAAAATAAAAAAATCGGTTGTCCATCTATCCGGTCCTGGACTCTTTTCCTTCTTAAAATGAAAGAGAATTGATTTCAACTCCTCCAGAGTAACTAGAATGATAGACTCCTCATCATCTAACATCTGTGGAAAGTATTCAATTAACTTACATTGTTCGGTTGTATTTGGAATGGGCGGAGCCTTGTAGAAATTCTTGAAATAATGGATTGCTTCTTCCTTTAATGTATCATGTTCAGTTACAATGTCGTCATTGCCATCTTTGATTTCCCAAATATGTTTCCTGACTCTATTGTGGATAGAGAAATTGTGAAAATACTTTGTGTTGTTATGCCCACTGGTCAACCAAAGAGCCCTGCTAAATAATCGCCATTGTTCTTCCTCTCTTCTTAATATCCCATTTCTTTCCAATTCCAACTACCAGAGAGATGATTCAGTTACTTGATTTGATGGATCTCCTACCAGATATTTTATGAGATCCTTTATATCTGATTAAAGCGAATTCAACTTAGCTTTGTTTCTAGTCATATTCTCTTTATACCAGATTTTTGTATGTTTTTTCAATTCTTGTAATTTCCATACGATCTGATTTTGTTTGCCCCCTTCGGAAAGGAAAATGGGGTCTTTCCAAACCTTAAAAACTAGATCCACAAAATCCTTATCATTGAGCCACTGAGCATTGAATTTGTAAGGATAGATCTGATAAGCCGGTGGTAATTCCATCTGTAATAATACTGGCGCGTGATCTGATATAAATGGGAATTCTACCCAATACCTATACAGGCCGACATCTGTTAAGAGATCTTCTGAAACCAATATCCTGTCTAATCTCCTTGCAATCGCTCCCTGACTAATGTGACCACTTCTCTAGGTAGGTGCCAATTTAGCTGGTTTGATGTCGATTAGGTTTTTGGAGGAAAAGAGATCTTTGTAGTAGTCATCTGTATTTTCGTTCTCTCGGGAACCTCCCTAGGCTTCGTCTAAAGAAAGTATGATATTAAAATCCCCTCCCATGATCAATTTTTTAACAGATAAAATGCCACTGTCTTCCATTGATTTCCAGAATGGTTTTCGGTCCTAGCACGGTCCATAAATATTTAGCAGAGCTAACTCTCGATTATTTAATAAAGTCCTACCTATTAACAGAATACCACCAACCATGAGAAAAGGTACCAAATCATATAAATTTGGATCCCACGTGACTAACGGTACCCCCGAAGTATCCATAGAGTTAACAAAACTTGTAGCCTAGGAGGGTTGAAAAATATACAAGAAATCCCTTGCTTTCTGAGCATTTACCAAAGTTTCTTGAAGAAATATGATATCAGGACGGGTGTGGTCCAAGAGATGACGGAAGGACGCAACTTTGAGGGTACCTCCAATCCCTCTTACATTTAAGGATAGCAATAACATCACTTAGCCCTCGCCAGGGCTTTCATCGCTCTAAGTGTCTCAATGTCAATGGAAGAAGGAACAAACTCTGTAATCTTTAATGTTTTTTGTGCCAATTTTTTCCGACTGCTTTGAGTTTTTATAGGTGAGAGTTCTAAACCTATACCCTTAGACCATGCGAAATCTTTCCCCTCCCTTGCTAGTTGAGTCTTTGAACTAGTTGCCTCTGATTGTACTGCAGGATCAACAATCGCCTTCCCCAGATAGGTAGGTAGTTTTAAAGTTGCATTGTTATCCCTAATGAAGGGGATCAGTGAATCGAGAACAATATTGAGAGAGGACTCATCCTCCTCAGGTTCTCTGTATCCAAGCTCCAATAAAGAGTCATTTATATAATGTGGAGAGGGAGTAGGTGTCGAAACTGGTTCCCTCGAGCTAAACAGTTGTGGAATAGTAATCTGAGAGGTTCCTACGGGAAGGATGGATGGTATTGCAGAGTTTGAAACATAAGGGTGATCGGTTTCCGGATGGGAGGGCTTACCCACCTCAGGTAAGTGAGTCGATGACTCCCTAGCAGGGGCATTTATGCCTAGACCCCCCCTCAGAAATCCCCTTTGCAAAAGAAGTAGAACGAAATAACCATCCTGAATTTTCTAAGGCATCCCTTTCCCACTGAGTTAAAGAAGAGAATAATGTAGGACATCAAATCTTCAACTTACCTGTAAGTGAATTCGCCGGTTCTAACTGAAAACCTGGCTCAGATGCAGAGTGAATTGGTGCATCACAAAAGGATTCCACTTCATTCATATAATCTAGGGGCTCTTCCTATAAGAGAGTATCTTCATACTTATCATCAGTCACCTTGCCACTGCAATCACACCGAAGGTGGTCAGTACAACGACACCAGCTGCACCTGAAAGGAATACCCTGGTAGTCTAACCATTGTTTAATATGGTGTCCTCGCCATTCTATATCCAACAACTCTGAGAGCCCTTCATGTATATCAAATTCCACTAATATCCCCCCCACTTTTCTAGCCGAGTTAACCAGAGTCGAATTATCCAGTGATATAAACCGCCCCAAAGCATCACCTATAGCCTTCAAATCCTCCTCGTTCTAGAAGTGTATAGGGAGTCTCAACAAGAGTACCCATAAATGTCTAAGTTGAAAATGCTATGTTATTGGATTAAACGCCACCCTCCATTGTTTCAACATTAGACTGCTATCGCCCATAACCCAAAAATTGTTCAGTGGTAGTGAGGCATCCTCCAAGGTTTTTCATATGAAGCCCATCCAACCCTTTGTGAGGTAGAGGATCTCGGGAGCATACCCAAGGATAGGGACCCAGGTTTGTAACACCTAGTCTGAAACAAGGCTATTTGCTAAATAGGAATAGGACAGTCTCCCTACCAAACCACACAGTGCCAATCTACAGGTCTCTTCCAGACTCACATCTGCCCCCAACACCATCCTCTGAACTCTCTTATTTGCCTTCCACACCCGCTTCCAAACCCCAGTCAAATGTAAGTTTTTGTGAGGGTTCCTAAGTCTACCCGCCGAGGCATCCCCTTTAACACCCCTTCTTTGATGAAATACAGACTCCGGATCACGTAGAGGATGAAAAAGACTTGTAGCTACAGGGGAACTAGCACAATGTGTTTTAGCGAGATTAAACAAAGGATTCAGAGTGAAACCAGGCGAAGATATCAGGGAAGGAACGTTAATGCCTGGACAGTGTGACAAGAGGTTAGTTGTATGATTTGATGTGCCAAAGTTCACTCCAGCTGAATCTGCCTTTTTGAAAAGACCTCCCCTATGCCACTCTTCCTTGTCCATCGAATTCATAAGTGTCGTGACGTCTTTGAGTATGTCAACATTCTCTTCCGAGTCCATGGTGCCAACATCTATTTAGCACTAAGCTAATAATTAAAAGGGGTCATTAATGCCAAGGTTGAGAAGACGTGCCAGAAAGAGGATCCTAACCCCAAGGATCAATAGTATAACCCGTGTAAAACAAAAATTAATGACACCGAACATGCTCACCGTCAGAAGGTGAGAATAATGACCTCCATAATGAAGTTAGGAAACCGCCAAAAAACTAAGTTCAGTTTCCAAAAAAAGTAATAAAAAACAAGGCCCGTGAAACTATAAGCTAAGAACTCAAAAAAAACATCAGCTAGAAACACTAAAGGCAGGGCCAGGAGAAAGCTAGAAGGTTCTAAAAAACTACAAAACTGAACCTATTACTCACAACTCACTCCATAAAATGTAAATCTCATCAACTGAAAGCCATCCAAATGTGGGATGAATTAAATCATATGATAAAGTTTAATGAGATTTTCTTAAGAAAGTTTTGCTAAAGTTTACGTTTATATTTAGATGAGTTAATTGAGATTTTAATTACTTTGTTTCTATATTTGGTAGCACTTACAAACGACGAGCTTATAATTTTTTTTTTAGCATTTACAAATCTCATGAAAAAATACATGCTTTCCCCATTTTTGTTCATTTTAATAATAAAGGCTTTCTAAAATCTTGTCCTCCAACTAAAATGAAAACATTAAAGATATCTTCTCATATCCCTCCATTAACCCTTTGTTAATGAAAACATTAAATGTATCTTCCCATATCCCTCCATTAACCCTTTATTAATTTGTATATAATACCCGTCTAAGAGGAGTTGTTAGGGTATGAGATGTAAAGGCTTTCAAATATATTTTGGAAATTTTAGATATAGCAAAATTTGAAGAAACATAAAACTTTATTAATAAAAAGAAATTCCAAAACACAATTTAAATTTTGGGATTTTAAGGAGATGTATTTCCCGAAGGTGTCCAAGTTTCCAAACAACCTTTGAACCTACAATGATGGATTAGCACACTGCAATGGATGAGATAAAATTCGTAAAATTGAGAGTAAAGTCTTTGATCAATAAAAATCTCTGCTTGATAAACAAAATAATGTGTATATTTTTTTATGTCATTTTCATCAATTTAATCCTTATTGTTCTTTTCATAATGATGTTAAAAGGGAAGGAATTTTCAAAAGTTTTTCCATAAAATGAAGCAAAATAATTTGTGGTGGTTGAAGAAAAGAAAACCTTTAACTTTACAAATAAGGTTTGCATTCCTTATGAACATTGAGGGGACCAAAATACTTTATTATTGTAAAATTTACAAGTGTCTTTTTTATATGCATTCAAAAAATCGTGTAGGGAAAATAGTAAGATTATATTTAATATGTAAAAATTTATATGATGCTAACAGACTATGAGCATAATTTGGTGGGTCCATTGGAAGTTTCAAAAATGGAAGTAATAATCAACACATAAATGCAATCGAATGATAAAGAATTTCACCTAAATGGGTGGCTTCCATTCCCAAAGAAAACAAATAAAATATGATGCCCAACTTATATTATAAGAAAGTTCAAATCTGGCTTACACGCATGGTTTTGTTTTTTTCGAGAGAAATTTAAATTAAATAAGAATATTTATTCAAATCTGGCTTACACGCATGGTTTTGTTTTTTTCGAGAGAAATTTAAATTAAATAAGAATATTTATAAGAATATAATATATATATTTTTGTTGAAGGTGGTAAAATTTATTATAATTTAGTTGTTAATTAGTAATGAAGATAATCATTACTTATTGTTATTTATGATCGTGAGTTGACTTATTATCGTTATTAAAAAAACCACAATATTTAAAATAACTCGTTGGTGGTCTATAAGAGGGCAAACTTTCACTCCTTTGGGTCATGGGTCGTTAACTTGTTTCATTACATTTGAGGAAAATGAGCTATTTATAGATTAAAAGCATTTTTAGGTCTCACTGAAGGACTGGAAACCGATTTTAGCCTAAATAATATCTTCAAGAAAGTCATTGTCCCTTGTGGTCATCGCTAAGACTACCTTTAATGGAGTCACATGCTTTCTAATAACATCTAGCTTTAGTCAGCCCCAAGGGCCAGCTTGATTGGCAAGTGCGGCCGTGATATGAAGTGTTATGTTCGATGAGGTTTCGAGTTCAAATCCCCCCGATTTACCCGTGCCTGTGGAAGGGGCATATGTATGGCACCTGGAGGTTATAGTGGTAGCGGTCAGGATCGACCCCGTGTCACGTGAGTACAAGACCGACCTAGTTGTCAATTCCGTCAGTGATAAAAAAACATCTAGCTTTAGTCAGCACATGACCCCATTGGAGGTAGTCTCCACTTTAGTTACGTTGAGGGGAAATAACTTGAATGGTGGGGAGGTAGATATTGCACTCTCCCCACCCAAGTTCAAATCCCCAATAAAACTTGGTCGGTTGTGATAAGGATAGAAGGGTAGAAACCCCTTCGGATGGAGGCCCCTCGAGATGTCTCGACCCTTGCTAAGTCATAATTTATTGGTATATTTAGCTTGTAGGATGTTGGATATTCTCTTGAGTTATAGTGGTAGCCAATTGGTTTGATCCCAAGCCTAGCCCTCTATCGCTTTAATAAATCACCAATTCCTATGATTAAAAAAATACATTTAATTTTAATCCCGTATATAAAACAAAATACTACCCTTGATTAAAATTTATTTTCTTACATAAAAAATAATAATAAAACATATACGAATATATTATTAAACATTTAATTTTTCAATTTTATAATAAAATTTTATATTAAAATAAAAACAAAAAACTATTGAATTTCTACTACATGAGCCTAAGAAGGCGATTATGCTAACGGTGAAGATGATATGGATGAAGAAAGAGGTGAGAAAATGGAGGTTGCCACACCAAAAAAATTCATTTGAGTTGAACATTGATACTTAGTATTACTATATCAATTTTTTTCTAAACTTCTCTATCTATAAGCCTTTTAAACTCTTAACTACTTTTTTTCCACGAGAAAAATGCTCTTTATATTCAAAAGGATATAAAAGTTTACAAGTGTCGACTTCTCGAAACCGCAGCGAAACAAGGAGAGACTGCTATAAACTTGGATCAATCCAACAATGGCCCGACATTCAAGGTGAATCCATCCATGTTCAATCTTACAAATAGGAAGGTGCCAAATCAAAGCATGATCTTGTAGGTAGGTCCTTCGTTGCCGTCCTCCCAAATTGAAAAACATATTTGGCTCGGAGGGAGGAGCAATGCTTTTTTAGAGAGGGAGTCTGCCTCGTTGTTTTCCTCTCGGAAAATATGCTGAAAGGTGAGCTTTCTGAAAAGTTGAGTAGCATCTTTGGTCCTATCTTTCCAGCAATTAAGGACTGCCACCTGGAGGTCGACGAGTCCGTTTAGCCAATCGATGGTAATCTTAGAGTCACCAAGGAGTACCAAGACATCGGTGTGACGGCTAACCAGAACAAGAGAAGTCCAAGCTCCTAAAAGCTCTGTCGTTGTGTTTGATCCTTGACCGCAGTTCAATGTCCAGCGGATGCAAGTGTGGGGGTTTAAAGCTATTTCCCCCCCGGCTCCACAAAGCGCGCCCCCTTGTTGTGAGGCCCCGTCGAACCAGGCCACCACCCTATCGATTGGAATGAGAGATGGAAGCCGATCCAGTGGCTTGACCTGTAATGACTTATCAACTTTGTTTGCCTCTGCCAAGATGAGGGAAGAAACGTAGAGAAAAGAAGGCTTATGATCATTGAAAATTGCTGCGTTTCTGGTCAACCAGACTTGCCAGCACAGGTGGATCGGAAGCATTGACTGCGCGCTGTTGTTTTGGAACCAGTTTTGGAAGCAGGCTTGTACATTGTTACCAGTCCAATGCGAGGAGAAATTTAGAGCGGTTGAGATATACGTCCAGATCGCTCGGGTGAAAGGGCAATGAATAAAAACATGCAGAGTTGATTCGCTGTCTTGATTGCAAAGTGAACAGCGGTTCGGGCCCTCCCATCCGCGCGCTTGTAACTTGTCCCAAAACAAAAGTTTGTTTTCCAGTAGGAGCCAAGCGAACAACTTGAGTTTTAATGGACAAATATCCCTCCAAATCCTCTGTCTCCAGTTTGATGATAAAGGTTTCCAAGTAATGGCGGCCAAGGCTTGGTAAACATTTTTTGCAGTTAGCTGTCCTGATCGGTCTCCCCCCGTCCAGATGAGGGAGTCTGGTTCAGAATGCAATCGCACGCCGGAAGCTTTGAGAAGTTGTGTGAAATCATCCCATTCTACCTTGAGGTCCGTTTCCAACTGAAGCTCCGATCCGCTCAGCCACGAGTCACCAAGTGGGCCTCCTTTGGACGGGCGATAGATCTGATGCAGGTAAAGAAGATTCATATCTTTGAGATGAGCCCGAAGAGGAGGAGAAAGAATCGCTTTCCTGCCTAATCCCAGAATACAGTCGCTGCCAACTTCGATCAAAAGACCATTTCCAGGAGTCCAGGAAAGCCAATTTAAAATGATCGGAAGAGTGGAAGATAAATTATTCCAAGATTGTGAGCCTTTAATGGGACGAACCTCCGCGAATCTGATCCAAATATGGACCAATAGATGGTGGAGATACTTCGCTTTGATTACACTGCTCCAAAGTCCTGGTTTTGTTAAAATTCTCCAGAAGGTGTTAGTCGAAAGTGCCTTGTGAAAGAGAGGCAGGTTTTTGAGGCCCTAGCCTCCCATCAACTTCGGTTTAGAAAGATCCTCCCAATTGCTGAGGTGATAGCTTATGTTCTTCTTACTTCCAGTCCAAAGGAAAGAAAAGATAAGTTGTCGGAGCATCGTCAAAACGAAGGCTGGGATGTGGGCTAATGCCATCCAATAGACCGGGAGGCTTTCTAGCACCGCTTTTATCAGAATGTATCTTCCTCCCATTGAGAGAAATTTGTGCTTCCAGTTGAGAATTCTGCCTTCAAATTTGTCTATGAGCCAAGACCAATCTTTTTTGGTGTATCTGGAGGGTTTTAAGAAGTATCCTAAGTAGGTAAAGCCCTCCTCAAGCGCGAGGAAACCAATTCCAAAAAGCTCTTTTAAATCAAGTTTCAAGGTATCCTGCGCATTTGAATGCAAGAAGATGGATTTAGTGGTATTGAGTTCTAAACCTGAAACATCACAAAAAGAACAAAGGATCGAATGTATGATGGACCATTCGGAAAAATTAGCATTTGTCAAGATCAACACGTCATCAACAAAAAGGATATGGAGACTATATGTCAGTCCTGCCACTTTTACTCCTTTCAAGAGTCCCTCTGCTTGTTTGTTTTTGAGTAATATGTTGAGACCTTCTAGGATCAAGATGAAAAGAAGGGGGGAGAGTGAGCATCCCTGTTGGAGCCCCCTCTCACAATGAAAACCCTTTGTAGCTTCACCATTTATCAGAATAGCCAGGGTTGCCGAGGAGATACAACCCATTATCCAATTTGTTGTAATGGTGCCGAAACCGCTTTGGATAAGAATGAGGTGCAAAAAATTCCAATTTATGCAGTCGAAAGCTTTTTTAAGGTCCAGCTTTAGGAGAATGG
>ML789089.1:9375-21664 GCA_009831015.1 Picea engelmannii | reverse complement strand
AGAGTGGAATCCTCACTATCCATGTTGGTAAAGCATAATCCCAAGAAGGATAGAACAAAAGGTCTCTTTACTTGTAGAAAATTGGAAGACGACTAACTGTCATTGCTAATTATGAGAAACCATTGAACATTACATGAATGAGTCCAAAGAAAAGAGCTCCCATGTACATGTTTCCATCATAAATAGTTCAATGATGCATTTCCGTGCGTAAACACGTCATCATTGATCCTTTATCGAGGTCACTTCCTATAAGAAATCAACAACCCCTTTTCTTTCTAGGCACTTGAAGCCCATGGACTCGAAGAAATCAAGCACATATTCTCGAGGTCCTTGATACACCATCTCTCCTTCATACAGTAGGATGATATCATCAAATAGCTCATATGTTTAAGGGGCAGGTTGTAGAAGAGAGATCAACATTGTCGCATCAAAGAGATGGATAATTTGGCAGAAACACTTGATAATCTGGAAAGTCATAGCACTGTCCAATCCTATTGAAATTTCATCCATGAAAAGAGATCTTGCACGACCGACCATCATTTCTCCTATGGTAACTCTCTTCTTCTGGCCTCCAGAGATTCCACGATGCATCTAATTTCCAACAATTGTGTCTACACAAATGTCCAAGCCCAGAATCTTTAACACAGATTCCGTGATAAGGCTAGTCCGTTGTCCCTCAATTGAAATTTTCTTCATGAAGACATCAACATCTGAATTCGGTTTGATGCAAGCCATATCTTTCCCTAATCCTCTTTCCACTAATCGAAATCACAACCTCTGTTGCAATAGGGACATTATCGACCAAGATACCAACGAGGAACTGTGAACTTCTTACTCAGGTAACCAAAAAAAAAAAAAAACTGGACTTACCCTACGCGCGACCATACCCCTATGTTAGTACCATCGAGCATCGACTAAAATCACCACCTCCACCATCAAACCCATGATAGGTTTTTCTGCCCGCGAGTGCTCACTCGTTCCTTGATTAGGTGGGTCTTGTCCTCCACATTGCTCATTAATTTGAGGGTGTATGGGACCCCTCTTGAAATCGTTCTCCTCATCCACCTTCTCGATCAAATGCCCCTTCACTCTACATGTCGATGATTCTCCAACCCACTTCATCTGCTTCCATGGGTTCACGAACAGATTCGAACCCTCCGCCACAACAGATGAGGCACCTTCCTAGTGCTCATCTCGAGTTCCTTGGTTTAGAATACACCTCTCACACTAGGCTAAGCGAAGGATTCAACTTCATAACCTCCCAGAGGCTAAACCACCGCCCCATCGATCTCACACCAGGCCAAGCCATGATGCACCTCTCTCATATCAAGGCGAGTGAGATATGTTTACCCTTCTCAAAATGATGTGGTATGACGATACTATAGGGTTCGAGTTTTCTTCAAACAACTGAATATCCTACGAGTTGATTCTCTAACAACTCCATTAGACTCTAGCTACTATGAGCACACACACCAGAAAGTTGCATTGTTACCAGACCGCACCCACCCATCAACCAACTAATACGAATGAAGGATGAGACCCAAAGTAGATGGGAGAGGTATCATAGTGGGAGGGGGTAAGTCAACCATGGTGGCTAGGGCCGTGTTCTTGGGGAGACCAGTCATGGAACCTTGAGTTGCACCCAAGCGGTTGAGTAAAGGTCCTATAATAAACTTTAGCCACCTACCTAAAGAGAGTAATGTCTGCTTACAGATAAGTTAAAAAAAAAAAACTCACGACTGACCTTTGGTTGCAAGTATAAGTTGACTAAAACGTTGAATTCCCTAAACCCTCTACTAATAATATTTGGTCGAATGCAGATTCAGTCAGTCAAGATGATTAGGACTCATGGAAATCGAGGTTGGGAGGTATCATCGCAAGGACCACCCACACCGAAGCTGCAACTACCATTGCCTGAATTAGCTCTCATTTTGCACTCCTTAGAGGCTATTAATGAGACATTAAAGGGACGTCAGTCAACAGATGTGGAAGTGTAACCCCACCATCTGGAGTGGGTAACCTGGAAGCTTCTAGGGATTCAAAGGGGGGGGCCTCCACTAGGCGACATCACTAGAGAACTGTAGAAAATCAACTCCCAGAGTTTTCCGGAGGACGTGCAAGTGAACGTGTTGAGGCATGGTTGAAAGGAATGACGAGATGTTTTGCCTTCAGAGACTATGCTTCCATGTCAAAAGAAAAGATAACGATCTTTCAGTTGAGGGACGGTGCCTTGAATAGGTGGGGTAATCTGGAGAGGTAGTTGCACCTTACTCCAGACACCATTTCTTGGGAACTTTTCGAGGAAAGGTTTTAGAGAAAGTATTATCGGCTTATTATGAGGAACAACAAGTAGGAGCATTCCATGCTCTAATTCCGAAACAAAACTGTGGAAGAGTCTGAAATCAGTTTCATGGAGTTAGTAAAGTACATCTCATACATGGAAATTGATCAATGACAAGCAAAATGTTATGTCTTGTGTATGCGTTAAACCCTAAGATAAGGGCCATGGTACGGATGTGGAAATCATTGTCAGTGGTCGAAGCAGTTGAAAGTGCTTGTTACATAGAAGAGCATATGAGTTTAAATGGAGGAATGAGATAAACCATTCCACAAAAGCCTGGATTGATGGGGAAGGCTCCTAGGACCTTCTCTCGGGGAGGAAGCTCTAGGCCACCTCCTTATGGGAATAAAGTCACACCTAGAATAGTTGCGACATGTATTTCAATGGAAACAAGTACAACATCCCACTCATCACCCTCGATGCAAGCAGGTCCACGACCTTCTCAGGGAGCAACTAGTAGGGGCATGGGTTCCAGGGGAAGGAACTCATTTCATAGGCCTTCACAGGGAAGCATACAAGTTCCACCTTGTGTTACTTGTTGGGGGTGCGGAGGACCTCATTACCACCGTGACTGTCCAGAGTCACAATCAAGATTTGAGCATAGAGAAGGAAAGGCCCTGATGGGAAGAGAAAGTAGTAGCCACCAAATTTATGCATCTTTCAATAATCGCCAGGAAGAACATCAATCCACGGTGGTGGAGTCGCCAGATATGCTAAATCTTGTCAATGTTAAAATTTATTTGATTATGGTGCTACAGATAGTTTCATTTCACCTTGTTAGCAGTAGAAGTTGTTCTTAGACTGCTTTAAGAACAAGTCTAATATCCATCATAATTTGAATAATTAAATCAATTTTATGGTTGGTGGATTAGCAAGAAAGAACAAGAAAGAGAGCAATAGACTTTCTAAAGAGACATTACATTGGGCATGGAGTCATAACATTCTGTAGATCAAAGGAAATCAAGCTACCTACCAGACAAAAGGGCTATATAATGATGAACAAAAGAATGAAGTAGATAACACTAAGCAAAGCTATTCATCAAGTAATGATCCTCTTTGAAAAATGAATAAAAATAATACTTGAACATAAATCATGAAAGAAGGCAATCACTGCAAATCCTTTGCAACTCATGAATCTCCTATCCATGAACAACCATTGATCCTCAATGTCTTAAATTCATTCAAGCAAGATGAAAATGTAAAATGGAAAACAAAGAAAACACAAACCGATAATAACAACTCTCATGAATCTCTAATGGCAGAAATGTTACATTCCAATATGCCCTACATGTTTACAAATCAACATACACAGCTAAACTACCTCCCCAACTCTCTCAAGATCAAGCCCCTATTTTGGAGTCCTCTCCCTCATTAAATAGAAAATTACATCACTAATATCTCTATGAGGTCGCCACCTCTTCATGCATTGGATTCTATGCCTTATAGATATGTGGCAAACATAAAATCCAACTAATTCCTTGATTCTTGGAAACTGTCTTTTAGAATAAATGCAACTGCAGCCAGCTCATTGCATGGAGATTTAATGATGCAAACCCCCACCCCTCCTAGGGGGCTCGCGCGACCTCCCGGTCTAGGATCATTCACACATGAGAAGAATTAGATCTTGGATCCCTCCTGGATCCTCTCTAATGTACACAGGACCTTTAAATTTCCTTGTATGCAGGTCCGCAAAAACCGCATGCGCTTTACTCTAAGCCCCTTTCTCCTCAAAATCAAACTTCAGGCGCTAGCCCCTTTTCCTTGGAAAAAAATCTCATATGACCGTAGAATAGAACCAAGTACTTAGCTAAAAGGAACTATTTGGAGTTCCAAGACTTCGACGCTCCGTGAACATTCACCAACTCAACAATCCAATCTCCCAGAGTGGTTACCAGTTGAATTCGGTCATAAAGGTGATGTTGACCAGCGGGTGTAGGTATTATCCCATTCTTCCACTTTCTGTCTTTTCAAATGGTTCAACTTCTATGGCCAGATCGAACGACTAGCGTGAGTTCTCCTCCCTCCACAATCTATGGTGTATATTTACTTCAAGACTCCGTGCTTCGGGATTTTCTACGACTCCAACATACAAATATCCTGAAGTGTCGAACGTCGAACTGAAATTGACGACTCTCGCTCCTCCTGCAGCCAACAAATGTGATCAACTTCGGAAATCCAGGCTTCAGGAATTTTCCAACCTCTACTAGCAACTTCTCCCGAATTTTCGAATGCTGAACTCTCGAAGAGTTTAGAGATCGATGGTCCACACTCTATTCTAGATCCATGGTCTAGATTCACTCCAGGCTTCAAGGCTTTTGCCTCACTTACAAAAAACAACGTAAAACTGTCGGAGCAACGAAGTTCAAAGGCCTTGGGGTTTTAACGACCGTGCTTCTTTTCTTGATCCAACGACTATAAGGGATTCTAATACCTCCCAAACATATCTCATCCACTCTCCTTTAAACAAATAGATTTCTCTTCTTTGGGGACTTACTCTCGCTATCCCTCCTTGAAATTTGTCACTTGAATGAACTAAACTCTAGCGCACACTTTGTGCTTCCCTCGTGATCTTGGCACTTAAATATGTCACATGTGCACTCCTTGCGTGGGAATTGTGCACTCCTTGCACTG
The DNA here is from genome assembly GCA_009831015.1 of Picea engelmannii. Classification (NCBI taxonomy): domain Eukaryota; kingdom Viridiplantae; phylum Streptophyta; class Pinopsida; order Pinales; family Pinaceae; genus Picea; species Picea engelmannii. Next base: position 16,692 of record ML789089.1, on the reverse strand, counting down.
AGATCAATGAAGTTTGCAGTGCACAGTTGCAAATGGAAATGAAGATAAGAAATGATAAATCTTTCTTTTGAAACTGACCCTTGGAGATGTTGGATGATGACCATGCGCTAAAAACAATACTGGTGCTAACACACCTTGTGCATTAGAAAAGTGTGGTTTGGCAACCTACGAGCACCATGACTTAAAACAATTTGAGATGGCTTCTGGGGAAAACAAGCGGTAGGACCTAGTGTTGATAATTTTCTAGTAGATCTGGGAGTGTGTACTACTAGCTTGAAGGTGTACGTCTCTGCTCTAGGGAAGTATGACCTAATAATTGGGATGGATTGGTCAGAAATCCATCGAGCTATGGTAGATTGTTTTGCAAAGAGGGTGCTTTGTGTTGATGATGAAGGAAGGTCAGTAGAGATCCATGGTATACGGAGGAAGGTGTCTCTACACTTTATCTCGATAATGAAGGTTAACCGTTGCATGAAGAAAGGTTGTTGATTATTTGTAGTGGAAGGAATCAATGAAGGGAAAGGACCCTCTATAGATCAATATCCAATATTGTCAGAATTAAAATATGTTTTTTTCTCAAAGAGTTGCTATGGTTACCTCCTAAAAGGGAGCTTGATTTTACCATCGAGCTAAAACTTGGTGCAGATCCAATTTCCAAGACACCATATAGGATGACAATGCCAAAACTTTGTGAGTTACAGATGCAGTTGAAGGTTGATAAGGCCCAATGTTTCACCTTGGGGTGCACCAATAACTTTTGTTAAGAAGAAGGATGGTTTCTTACGATTGTGCATAGATTAGAGGGACTTGAACTGTGCTACAATGAATAATAGGTACCCAATACCACAGATAGATGATCTCTTTGATCAGTTGAAAGGAGCAACAGTTTTCTCCAAAATTGATTTGTGATCAGGGTATCACCAATTAAGGATTAAGGAAGCGATATTTCTAAAACTTCCTTTGGAACCCAGTTTGGGCATTATGAGTTCATTGTAGTCCCTTTTGGACTGACCAATGCACCAACAGTATTCACGAGCCTCATGAATGGTGTATTCTGAAAGTACCTAGACCACTTTGTATAGGTCTTTCTTGATGATATCATCATCTATTCCAAGAATGAAAGAGAACATGACGAACACTTGTGAGTGGTGTTGTCATGCCTTAGGGAGAACAAGTTGTATAGAAAGTTGTCAAAGTGCTCTTTCTTTCAGAAAGAGATTCACTATTTAGGTCATATCATTTCAGGTGAAGGGATTTCTGTGAACCCGAAAAAGTTGAAGGCCATAATGGATTGGCCAGTGCTGAGAAATTCTCATGAGGTGAGAATATTCATGGGGCTAGCTGATTATTATCAAAGGTTTGTGGAAGGGTTCTCTAAGATAACAAAACCCATCACCACCTTGTAGCGTAAGGGGGTCAGGTATGAATGGAAAAATGAATGTGATATCACATTCATCGAGCTTAAGAGGTTACTAACCAGTGCAACAATTCTACAAGTGTTGGATATGGAAAAAGACTTCACAATCTGCACGGATTCCTTGAAGCAAGGATTGGGGGCCATGCTAATGCAGGATGGGGGAGTCATAGTGTATGTGTCAAGAAATTTGAAGCAACATGAGGAGCTATATGCTACTCATGATTTAGAGTTGGAAACTATAATGTTAGCTTTGAATCTTTGGAGGCATTACCTAATGGGGTGAAGCTTTGAGCTCAAAACATACCATGAAATCTTAAATCATCTGTTCACTCAAAGGGATCTCAATGCCAGGTAGAGACAATGGAGTGAGCTTATGAGTGAGTACAATTTTGAAATTTCTTATATCAAGGGAAAGGAGAATGTGGCCGTGGATTCCCTGAGCAGAAGACCACATATCTTCTCCTTGGTTCCCTTAAAAGTTAATTTGAGGGAGCGAGTGTTGGGGAAACTTCTTGGAGATAGTTGGTATTTAAAGGTTACTTTATCCCTCCAAAGTGGGAGGCAGTTAGAGCTAAAGTATGAAGGATATAGCCTTGAAGAAGATGGATTGTTAATATATCAGGGAAGGATGTACATCCCCGAGGGTGGGGATATTCGAAGCTTCATACTCAAGGAAGCCCATAGAGCAATTTACTATGCGCATCCGAGTGTGAAGAAAATGTATGCAGATATGAAGGATCTTTTCTTCTAGGTAGGCATGAAGTTTGATGTAGTCCATTATGTCACCAAGTGCCTTGAGTGTCAGCAAGTGAAGGCTGATCATCACCAATCGGTGGGTCTCTTACAACCGCATGATGTTCCTATGTCCAAGTGGAAAGTCATTTCTATGGATTTCATTGTGGGATTTCCACTCACATCACCGAGGCACAATGCCATTCTTGTTATATTTGATAAGTTGACTAAGAGTGCTCATTTTATTCTAGTTAGACACACTTACGATATCACTGATGTGGCATGTGTTTTTATAAGTGAAGTAATTTGTATGCATGGGTTACCCAAGAAGATCATTTCAGATAGGGACTCTAGGTTTACCTCTATGATCCAGATTTTGATCCAGGAGCTTGATGGGGCTCAGAAAGGCCTAAAAATCAAAGTTCTCAGAATCGATCTAAAACGGACGTGTGTGTGGGCCTCATTGATACGAACCCAACGCAACTTGAACCAGCTCAAACATACATCATATGCCCCAGATATCGCGATCTGTTCAATTTGCCAAACATGCAAAAATTTGATGATTGTACAGTCCGTACAATGCCATGTGGAAGCTGAACTATACAGGCCGTACAACCATATAGTTCCACATGGAAGCTGAATTGTACATTCTATACAGCCGTACAACTGACGTGGTAGGCACAGTTGGCATTGACATGGCAACATTTGGAGGTGACACATGGTAGGGTGACTGGGTGTATGGACAGTTGACGTGGACATGCAGGTGGACCAATCAGGGAGTGACACGTGTCACCATTGCAAGGGTGACACATGGAACATCCATATAGATTATGTGGCACGTCTGTACAATGCTGACATGGAAGACATGTGGTAGACAAGTGGATAAATCGACGGTTGACACGTGGCAAATATCCAGCGAATAGCATGGTGCCACATGGCACCCATTTATTGGTTTGTTGCTTTTGGGAAAAATGTTTGGAGTTCATGAGGTTTGAACCCACGACCTCTGTCTGGGCTAGTGTCTTGGTAGGATTGGACTAGCCAGTCCACCCATCGTTTGGTTGTTAACGTATTATGGCGACATTTATATTTAAACTTGAATTGTTGTATGGTTGGCAGAGGTTAGGGCTGGGGCTAGGCCCCAAACCCCAGTCACGATACTTATGCATACAACCATGGTCCACCGGTTATGTTATTGGCGCGGGTTATGGTTTGGATGTAGCCTCGGTTTCAACGATACATCATGTGACCCGGCCTAAATTTCGGTTGGCATGGTTTGTTTGGGGTTATCCCCAATCGGTCGAGTTAGCCCAATGACCAGGGGCATAACTATGTTAAACAATTTAGAGCGCATGGGATACGGAACAAGGACACATGTGTCATCAACACAAGACCTGGGGTCGAGGCTTAAGGGGCCAACTCACCAAGATTAGCGCATGGCCACATGGAAATAACCCATACGACCAGGGGCCAACAAGTAAGGGGTTCCACACTGAATATATGTGCAAAAGTGGGTTTTCACTATATAATAGTGTTTTTTCATTGATTTTATTCAACAATTTTGGAGATTTTGGTCAATATTGCGAGATATTGGGCCCTTTTTGAGGCCATATCTTGGGGGGAAGTTGGGAGATGGTTACCAAATTCAAATCTATATAAACCAAGGGTTCTTGAAGCCAAGGAGAGGACATTTAGAGTAGGTTTATGATGAATATTTTCCTAGCCAAAACCATTTTTATGCAGGGAAGCTATTGAGGAACGCACCTTTGAGGGCCATTTCTGGGAGCTCTGGTCATCCAATTTTAGTGTCGTTTCTTAAAAATTTCTTTTTTTGGGTTCTAGAGATCTGGTAGAAGAAGACCATATCAGTTTTGTAACCTTTTGGCACTGCTCTGATGCACTTTTAAGGCTTTGAACATAAATAAGAAAGCCTCACCCACTGAGACAAAGGCCTGAAGACGTAGGTGAGATTGTCGAACTCCGTTATCACTTTGGTGTTCTATGGTTTGTTGTTATTTTTGCTTTATTTCAGATATGTATATGTGCATATGGTTGTGATGTTTCTTCTATAATTATTCCTCTTTCATTCAACTTCCTAAATGGTTAATAAACACATGCATAATAACTCAACCATTGCCATTTAAAAGATCTTTTCGGATCAAGTGGTATCAAAGCTAGTTGACGTTTGGATTTGAGTTTTGCATGATTACCAGGGAAAATCTACATCGTGGTGAAGGCAATCTTGTTGAAGAGAATCCATTGATTGGATTGAGAAAGAGAACTTCTTAAAGCGAGAAGATGACATCAGAAGAGGGACTTTCTCTTGATGAGAAAGAGTTTCACTTTGCCATGTCGGAAATGATGAAGGTTTTGTATGAGGATTACTTGGAACAGAAGAGACTGAATTTGAGTGAATATTCAAAGGGAAAAAGTGAAGAAGGAGAAGATCCTCCTCAAATTCCTCCTTCTTCAAGTTCAAGTTCTAAAATCACTGCAAAGAAACATGTCCATAAACATAAGAATGAAATGCCTTTATTAAAACTTGATGTTAAAATGGAATTACCCATGTATGATGGTGAAGTTAATGCAGAGAGACTTGACAATTGGGTCAGGCAGATGGAGGTTTATTGCAGTGTGCAACAAATCAAGGATGAGGCAACTCAGATCAAGTTGGTATCACTTAGACTTGCAGGCAAAATACTCATCTGGTGGCAAAGCAAGTTGCAAAATGGCACACAACAAGTGGTTAATGTATTTCCATCATGGAATTTTTTTATTTATGCACTTAGAAAAAAATTCTATCCTTTGGGTTATAAAGAGAAAGCGTTAATTGAATGGCAAGATTTAAAACTAAGAAAATGACAAATAGTGCAAGAATACACGGATGGCTTTCGAAAAATGGCATTGATGTTAGATATTCCTTTACATACCCAAGAAACTCTTATGAAGTATATAGGAGGTTTATCTGCACATATTCAAAATACTGTATTCATGTTTGGACCTACTAATCTTGATGAGGTTTGTGTTCAAGTGACATGCATTGAAGTAGGGAAAACAAGTGTTGGAGTATCAGGGGAATCATCTTCAAGGAAAGAGAACAAAAGGAAGTGGCATGGCAAGAAGGAAAATTCAGTGGCGACAAAGGAAGAGAAGCCCTCTTGCAAGCATTGCAAGAAAGAAAGGAATGATGAGGACCATTGTTGGCAATTGCAACCCGAGAAGAGATCGAAGTGGTTCAAGGAAAATAAAGGGAGGCAAACAATTGCGGCAACAACATGACCAACAGACTTGGGATCAGATTCAGGTGATGAATCAAAAGTCTCATTGGTTTGTATGACAAGTAAAATTGGTGAAGGATTTGATTTTAGAAGTAACTTGTTTCACATAAGGGCCATCATGAGGCACACTAAGATTGACACATTGATAGATAGTGGATCTCAATATAACTTAATTTTAGAGGAATTGGTTAAGCAATTGGGATTAAAAACACAGATGTATCATAAGCCTTACACACTTCAATGGATAAGCAACAATCATCAAATGCACATAACCAAGCAGTGCACATTAAATTTGCAATTTCATCTAAGTTTGTGGATGCGGTAACATGTGATGTGGTGCCACTAAGTGAATGTGGAATGGCCTTAGGTAGTCCTTACTTGTATGATCGTAAAGCAATATTCTACAGGGAAAAGAATCAATATCATTTAACCAAAGCAGGTCAAGAATATGTGGTTCATGTTAATCATTTAAAGGCAAATAAAACTCTTCAAACTATGGAGCAATTAATAAAGTCAACTCAAGCAAGAAACACACCTATAATTGTTTCAAATCAAGTAATCAATCTTAAGCAGGAACACGAGATGATTGTAGAATGGAAAATCAATCACACTTTGCTTCAAGATAAGCCATTGTCATGCAAATATTACAAATATATAAGATCATTTGCAGTCATATTTTTTATGCTATCATTAGTAATGTTGTCTACATGGATGATAGTGGCTTCAGTAAGATGTGACAGGGTACAAATGGCTAACAATATTGTCACATACCCACTAGATGAAAATCAAACTTTTTCGTTGATTTCTCAACAATCAGAATCCCCGAAGTCCTACGGGGCTTAGCGCAGGCTAGCTCTTTCCTTTTTCCACCTCCATACGATTGTAGTTCACGACTATGGGTTGAATCAGCATGGCGTCTTTTCACACTTTGCGACTCAATGCTACCAGAATGTCGAGTCTCTCGACTCTGCAAACCCCGAAGCTTGGAATAGCGAAACGCTGAACCCCGACGGGGCTAGCGAGGGGCAAGTTTCTCTCTTGGGGTCTTGTCTACGTGACCCTATACTGTGTCCACGTGCTTAAGCCAGCCAAGAGCTTATCAGCTTTTCACGATTCAGGGGATCGCGATATATGACTTCTACCTTCCCCCATTCAAATCCCCGAAACATCCGAGGTCTCCAAAGTTTCCCTCCAAAGGGAGATCAATGGCCGTAAGCCTCCCCTGATCCAACGGTATGGATCCTTTTGGGGTTTCGGTACTCGGGAGTTCGAAATGCAACGACTCCAAGACTCTTCATCATTCAAATCTCCGAATTTCGATATGGAAAGTCGTGTAAGAGATCGACGGCTCTTAGGAGCGTGGATCCAACGGTCCACGGGATTTTGGGTATCGGGATTTCGTGACTCGCAAAGGAAAGGTTTCTTGCCTTTTGGCTCCTCGGATACCCAAACGCCGAAACGTCGACCGAAAGCCATGTGTCTCTCCAATGGATGGTGGCGACCCTCAACCAAGATCGACAGTCGTGGTATTTTTGGGATGATCAACGGTTACGATCAAATACCGGCTTTTCTCAATCTTAATCACACCTCACGCCATTTCGAGGCTTCGGTGATCGGAATTTTGCGACTCGCGAAGACAAGGGTTCTTTTCCCTTTTGTTTCCCGGGTGCCGAAACGCTGAAGCGCTTACCAGTGGCCACATGTGCTCTATAGATGGACGGTCCAGGCACTTCCATGGACCATGGGGTCTATGGTCCTGATTCCTTCATCTCTTGCAAGGGAAAAAGGAGGTCGTGGCATTAATGCCTGCGTCTCTTTATTAAATCAAACGGTCATTACAGACCCTGGGATCCTCCGAAGGGATCCTGTTTGTGCATTGCTTGCAAAGGC
>ML789088.1:538018-551695 GCA_009831015.1 Picea engelmannii | reverse complement strand
AGTCGGTGACAAAATATCCTTGCAATTTTTGGGACCAATTATTGCTCAACAACAAATTGTAAGCTTCCAGGATGTCAACCACAATAATATCAATAATTTGAAAACCTTTGGGATCTAAAGCTAACTAATCATGACATTGTTAAGTTCACCAATGAATTTCATAGCAAACCTATCTAATTAGATGATTCGTGTAATACATTTGGAAGAATAACATTACTCCTTTTACAAATAGAGTAAGGGATCACATTAGATGATGATTTTGAATCCACCAAGTAGCTGTCTATAGTATAATTAAAGATCTCAAAGGTTACGAGGAATGGATAGGGTCTATGACTTAGAATATGTTCATATGCTAGCTTCATTTAAAATAACTTCCTATGTTGTTTTAACTTCCTGATTATTTTTAGTTTTATGTTTGTTTTCAACAGATTTATGTTTGTTTTCACAAGTGTCTCTCATGTTCTATGTAACACTCTGTTTCCCCCAATTTGTAATTAATCATAAAATAGGAATTACCATGCTAAAGCATGAGGACAATGTAAATGTATTATTATTGAGTTGCCAATAACTGACTGTGGGGGTGATGCCTTGAAAGTACTAGCCATGATATCACTAGAGGAGGGAAAGCAGTTAATGAAGAAAGGACCGGTGGTTGAATTACCAACCACCCCCATGAATGGGGGCATGGTCTAGCTGCAGGAAGTCAACCCAAAGTACCACAAGGTCTGGCAGACCAAGCGGACCCGAGCTTCCTTCTGACAGAAGGAAGGTGACAGTTATAGACGAGCAGACAACAAGAGAGGATGAGGGGAGATGCACGGAGCTCTCTAGGAGGGCATGACTAGAAAGCCATGAGCTTGATGTTGAATGTGCATCTGATAAAACTCATCGAAGCCATAATAGAGAGGAAAAACCTCTGAAAGTGCGCAATGAACAGAACCCGAGTAGAGCTGAAACAGAGAAATAACTCTTGAGAAATGCGAGAGCTCCCTGGTGATATCATGGCTTGGCACGGGGGTGGCTAGAGTGCTAAGATTGAATGCCTTTGAGCCTATGGTCGGGTGGAAGGATGAACACCCACCGTCAGTTGGTTGGCGGCAACCTGTAATTAATAAGCGATCTCCTGCCCTGTGTAATTTAGCTATAACTATGTATGAATTGGTTACACTGTGAATGTTTTCAGGAATGTGCATGATTTCTTAATGGATATATTGTATCCTTTCTATTTCTGATTAGCTGTATAATTAAGCAAGTAAGAAATTATATGGATAGGACATGTTTTATACTCATAAATTCTTGTGTCCTATGGTGGCATAGCTAGAGTCACAAACTGTGTGTTCGTCGACCGTGGACACAATTTCATGTACACATGTCAGCCTTCCTAATGATTTTGAGTCCCTTAGAGGATGAAGTCTATTAAGCTCAGGAGAGGTAGTGCAGTTATGCACAGGCTCCCTACGAGGCAAACAGAAACCCCAAACCCCTTAAGTCCTAGACTTGATGAAGGAGCTCCATAGTTGTGTTGATGATCCCTTTAGGTGTTAAGTCCAAGAGAAAGAGCGTAATGCTCTTAAATCCTTCATAACTGACGAAGCTTAGGAGGGATAGCGAGAAGTTCAAGTAACGAAAGGGGGTACTCCTTCATTTGGAAGATGAACGGACAAGATCCTTTCGGGAGGATCTGAGTTCTGTCACGACCGTTAAATCGGAAGAAGGAGCATAAGTGTTAAACACCTTGACTCCTTCAGTCTTCATAGGTTCGACGGACGTCGATAGCCACAAGTCGTTGGATCAAGCAAAGTTGCAAGGAGGATAACGGTGGGAGCCATTCCACTCCCAAAGCCTAGGAAGAATGCGAGTCGTTGATCCAGTAGAGATCTGAACCATTGGTTCAATTCGTGGGATTGGATATCGGGAGTTGAGAGGACAAAGGTCCTTAGTTTCCAAAGTCGCGACATGTGAAATCACGATTCAATCACAACCGTAGATCGTGGGAGGATCTGGACCATCTGATCAGGGTCTAGACAGGCGAGAACGTGCACGAGAAGGGATTAGATCTGGACTGTTGGATCTAGCATGTGGACTAACAACCGCTGGATTCAGAGGAATGTGCACGAGACAAGTTCTGATTTGATCATGGTTGTCCATTAAGGAGGACATGTGGCGAGATCTTAGCATTTCGTTGACTCGCAGAGTAAGAAGATCAAAGAGTGCAGGAAGGAGACCGGATAGTAGCCGTTGGATCTGAACGCAGAGGGCCGACAACCGTCGGATCTGGAAGAGCTGTGAGGAGTTGAATGGACGACGAAGACACTTCAGGAAGGAGTGTCGATCTGCTAACAACCATTAGATCTGTGGAAGTGGCACGAACCTTAACGCTCATGCCAAGGAGAGATTTTGACATTTGGTGTTCGAAGGAACAGAGGATGGAGACCCCTTTGAACTCGTGATATGCGAAATCCTGACGGGAACTCAGACCGTTAGATTTCAAGGAGGACACGTGTCAGCCGATGGAAGAAAACAGAGAAGAGACGCGTGGCAGTCGGGCAGCGTTTCACTGACCTGTGATTTAGAGTGGTCAAAGGGGAGGACCACATAGACTCATGATCTGCGAAATAACGACGAGATCGTGGCCGTTGGTTCAAGAGAAATCTACACTGTTGATTTCTCAGGAGGAATTTCGACATTTCATGGAATGGGAAAATGAAGGGGAGAGTCTTTCGACTCTCATGCCAAAAATTGCGATTAGATCCTGACCGTTGGATTGAGGCGGATTGTGGACCGTCAATCTGAGGTATCGGCATTTCAGGAATCGAGAGTGTGGAGAAACCAACTCCCCGGAAGTCGCGAAATGAGAAGTTCCGATAAGAGACAGGGATATTTGGACCAACGAATCACGGGAATCGTGGATCATTGATCTGACGTGGGGAAACTTTGGGTTTTGGAAGTTGGAGTGTTGGGGCACCTTGCATCAAAAGCCCCGGGGTCGCGAAATGTGACGTGCCGTTAGGGTTAAGCCGGTGGTCATGGGAATGGTTGCGTGAGCGGAGGGACCTAACGGTCGTCAGGCCCTATTTGGGAACTCAGGAGTTGGGGGAGTTAGGGGTGACTCATACATCGAAGTCCCGACATGCGATGTCTTGAAGTGCTAACTGTGTAGGCCTATGGTCACAGGGTGGTGGTCCCATGGAGGAGGCTCGCGCATGGGGTTTATTCACACGGGTCTAGCCTCATAACAAGGACTTGTGGATATATTGTAAGGATCCCGGTAAGGAATCGAAGAGCCATTTCGGCTCGATGATTAAGAAAAAGTGAAATTTTTCTATGCCGGGTAATGGGTGTGTGACAAAATGGTATCAGAGCATGGTTAGAACACTTCGCCTTCTTGGGCTCATGCATGAGTCATATGAAAATATTCTTGAAGTACTTTAAGGAAGGGTAGAGACTTCGAAGGATTTGAAGAAAAGGCGAAGGTCGAAGCCACCGCTCAGAAGTTGATTCCAGAAGAGTTGATGCCAAGTTCTTTGGCTTGAAGTCATTGAAAATCTGAACGGACGGTGGAATTATTGGAGGGAGGAATACCGAAATTCCGTGAACCGTTAGATCTAGTAGATCAACGGAGAAGATAAGGCTCATAACCTTTCATCACTCACAAGCTCAGGATGAATAATATCCATTAAATTGGAATCAATGAGAGTCGTTGATCTAGAGCTTCGAGGTTTCAGCTATTGGAAAGAATAGAAGCGAAGACTTTCCCAAAGTCACGTAAGGTAAATCACCGATTCAATCAGGGTCGTTGGTTAGCGGAGGAATTGAACCATAGATCTGGTGTAATCGGATCTTCGAAAGTTGAAGGTTTGGAAGTGAAGGCAGAGTGGTTCGCTGATTCTCCGAATCGCGAAGTCCCGAAATATTTGGGAGCTGGGACCCAGTTCCTAGCGGAAGGTCACGACGGGTGCATAAGAGGGAGGGATAGCACTTGCTAGGCCCTTAGTTGGATCTCGGGGGTTGGAGTGTCGAATTTGTATCACACAAATAGCCCCGAAATTGCAACACGATCATGGTTGTCGATCGAGGAGAGGTCAGGATTGTCAGATCTGGTCCTGGGGAGAGGTCGTCAATCAGAGACCAGAAGTTCTGGAAAAAGGAGTCAGGAGTGACTCGCATGCAAAAATCCCGAAATCACGAAATGCGAAGTGCCTTTTAGTTCAGATCATGGTCACAGTTGGTGGTCGCGTAAGGAGAAGGCGTGAGCTAGTATGATGAATACTTAGCTGTGTTTAATTAGGCTTGAGGGCATGAGTTTAATGCATTGTGGAGCTTCTTAATATGAAGCCTGATATTAATACCAATAAGGTATAAATGATATTAAACGTGCAAGCGATGCACATGTATGATGTAAGAGTATAGTTATAGGCATGATGTGGTTTTCCCTGATGAGTGAAATGTAAAGCAAGTATTGCTCTTGTCTAGATTAAATGAATACTATGGATGCATAGCTGACTCCATTATAGGGATTCATGGAAGTTCTGTTCCAAATAATAGCCTGAGGGGAATGTATTCCATTTTCTCAGAAAATACTAATATAATTGGATGAAAGGGTAAATGAGCAAAGATGCTCTCTTGTCATAATAAGAGACAAATGATTACACCTTTGAGCATCACATGAGAAGGATCATGAACGATTTTGAGTTGACTGATCTTAAAAGTAAAGATGCATGTGGGCTGTGAAATATACCTATGGCAACTGCACACAGGCTTACGATTATGAGTATAGCTAAGTACATCGTGGATGTAAGTTAGCAAAAACCTAGAACACGTGTGGATGCATAATCTGGAATGCATGTCAGAAATTTATGTCTATGTCCCTTAAAGAATGCTTATTAACAAGTTGAAGCTAATTTGAACTTAGGGCCATCACAGATAGTGATGGATGTGCAATAAGGAAGTTGCATGCTAAAGGAGTTCCCTGTGAAGAAACTGTGTAAGGACTTCGTCAAAAGAACAGAGTCACAACCCTAATGACTGCTGAGATTGGGGCAATGGACTACAAAACTTGCCTATATAAGAATCCTGGATTACATCCTTAAAATAAAATGTGTAGGTGGAAGACTAACAACTGAATGTTAACCACTCTGAGGACTGAGTAATGATGTGTAGGATGCACAGGTTCATGATCCATTATGAACAAAAAGTTTGCTATTAAAGCATGTCGATGTATCCTAAGAGTTAGCATGAACCTAACCCAGGGCTGCTCAAGAAAAGAGCAGAAAGATCACAATAAGAGGTAGATTGCATAAGTACAGGGGGAGAAAAGGAGGAACACTTTCCTCACCCTAAGAACCCTAAATTGTTTAACAAAGCCGTAGGATTGAAAGAACAGTTGTGGAAACTGATATAGTTGATAAAAGGCAAGTAAACCCCCGAGTATGATTAAATAAATAAATGAGTACGTTTAACTAATTAGGCTTGGTTGAAGCCATGATTAAGAAAAAGCAGTGAGGCCTTAGAGATAACTCGACTGGGTTGAAAAGTCCCAGGTGGTGTAGGAAGAGTTGGGAGAAGGGGAGAGTCCTCAATTCTTCCTTGTTGAGTATTATGTTTTCTCTTGGATGAGAAAACTGATTCACTAATAAAAGTGAATGTTTTGACACCATAGCAACAAGGATTGTATTGTTGAAGATACAATCGAAATCTGTTTATGCTGCACTTGTGGAAACACTAAGGATAATGTGATGAAGTGCATACCGATATGCTAAGACATGTCTGAAAATATTTTATTAATTTAAATGCTATGGTACTTGCATTTCAACTCACATAACGACTAATGTGCTTATGATGTATTTCATGTGTAGAGAGAAATAAGATTAGCATTGTTGAGAAAGACAGTTGCCAATAATGAACAACCTCAATCAGAGGATGACTATGAGAAGGTTCTTGTTAAAAGATTATCGAAGGGACTTTAAAAGCCCCCATGGAGAACCACTGATGGGGTGATATCAGAGAGAGTGCTAGCAGCCAAGAACATGTATACAAATGTTCATGCTTATGCGGTGCGGGGTATGAAAGGATTCGGGTGAGAATCCCTTCCGAAATATTTTATTGTCTCATGTTATGCACATAATTTGAAAGGGGTAGTAGTATTCCATGGATAACCAAGTAGGGTACGATTAGGGAAGAATAACCTGAGTGATGGAGGTATGAACCCCCAATAGTAAAGATTGGTTGTCAATCCTCGGAAGAATTCATGAACTGATACGTCATGAACACAGGGACCAATCCAGGAATGATTGGAAATAGAAAGTGCTCATAGATAGCACGTTACATGGGGTTGCTTCAAGGAAATGCATGTTTGCATGAAGCACAGACAATGGAAATTTTCAGTGAGGAAGGAGAACCTTCCAAGGTTTTACTTACATTATGAAAACCCTAAAGGAAAACAAATTTGAATGGCCATGAGCGGTGGCACACTGGTTATTAATGGAGGAAGAATACTTAAAGGCATTCATGTGAAACCTTTGAGTTTCTTGTATACTGATCTGGGGTCGTGATCAGCCTATAGCAGGCAACATGGTCCTGCTATAAGAGTGAATGAAAGTGAATAGGCCATGTGGTGAAGAGGTTGGTTAAATTCCAACACACCATGGCCAAGAACCCGTCATAAAGTGTGGCAAGCTTGAAATCAATGCAAGGGTGCATTGGGTATGAATGTGGCCATGAATGTTGGCACATTCATTAAAATCAATTGATCTCTGAATTACATTTTAAAATTTTGGTAGGCTGGAATGATGCATAGGTAAGGGATGATGTATCCTTTCGCTTTGTATCCTTGAATAGATGAAATGACTTGGACTATTAGTATACTTGATTATGAAAAAGGTAATGTGCACAAAATCTAACAATTTGTTTGGTTGTGTAAAGAATGAAATTGCAGGGAGGAAAGGGTCTTGGATATGGCAGTGTTGTAAGCCCATAAGGAAGACCGATTGCCTGGTGAGCCAAACTACAAGGAAGCAAATGGGTCTTGGATATGGTAGCATTGTAAGCCCATAAGGAAGGCCAATTGCCTGCTGATCCAAACCGTTATGGGAAGGAAAGTCCCATAATTATGAATCTGGTTCCTATGTAGAAAAAATATGAAAACAAATTATGGAATGAGAAATATGTAGGTGACAAATTTGCAATAAAATTCTGAAAGTTAGAATTTATAATGATGTCTCATGAATCTTGTATACCTGTGATACAGGTGAGAAGAAAAGATCTGTCTAGAAAGGAAAGATGAAGGCTGTCAAAGCTAAAGTTGATGAACATGACTACTACTGAGCCATGAAAACCCCGTGATAAGCCATAATCGCCTGAAAATTATTGTGTTGAGGTAACACAAGCCAGAGGGATGCCCCGACAGAGCAAGTCTGAGGGACGCCTCGACTGTAAGACTCGATAGAGTCTCTAAAATTCTTTCTGTGCGAGAAAACCTTGGCAGGGCAAGACGGATCACCCAAGGGACTGTATAGCGGTGAAGGGGATGCCTGAGCCTGGGCCTGGAGGGTGAGTGACTGCAAGGAAGAGGAGACCTTAATAGTTCTTGTAAACTATTGGGATCATGCACACAGTGGGTAGTTCTTCTTGTGCGAGAAAAACCTTGGCAAGGCAAGATGGATCGCCCTAGGGACTGTATAGCAGTGAAGGGGATGCCTGAGCCTAGGCCTAGAGGGTGAGTGACCACAAGGGAGATGAAACCACGATAGCTCTTGTGAACTCCTAAATTGGAATCATGCACCTAATGGGTATGTCAAGGAAAAGCAATGAGCATGGATAACAAAATAACCATGTGGATACAAATCCACAAACTACACAGATAAGTATTATGCTAGATTATGAAATTTTCCTCTTGAATTTTGAACAACAGTAAGATGTTTTCACATAAAAATTGTGACTAACATGCTTGTTATCCAAGAATTATTGAAGGCAGGTGACAAAGACTAAGGGTCTGAAAAAGGACCTGACCGAGAAAGAAAGATCAAGACTTCTGAACAACTGAATAAGAAAGGAATGACATGTCTTTTTGAGAAAGAACACCGAGGACGGTGTTCCTTTAAGGGGGAGGGAATTGTAACACTCTATTTCCCCCAATTTGTAATTAATCATAAAATACGAATTACCATGCTAAAGCATGAGGACAATGTAAATGTATTATTATTGAGTTGCCAATAACTGACTGTGGGGGTGAAGCCTTGAAAGTAATGGCCATGATATCACTAGAGGAGGGAAAGCAGTTAATGAAGAAAGGATTGGTGGTTGAATTACCAACCATCCCCATGAATGGGGGCATGGTCTAGCTATAGGAAGTCAGCCCAAAGTACCATAGGGTTTGGCAGACCAGGCAGACCCAAGCCTCCTTCTGACAGAAGGAAGGTGACAGTTATACACGAGCAGACAACAAGAGAGGATGAGGGGAGATGCGCGGAGATCTCTAGGAGGGCATGACCAGAAAGCCGTGAGCTTGATGCTGGATGAGCATTTGATAAAACTCGCTGAGGCCATAACAGAGAGGAAAAACCTCTGAAAGTGCGCAGTGAACAGAACTCGAGTAGAGATGAAACAGAGAAATAACTCTTGAGAACTGCGAGAGCTCCCTAGTGATATCATGCCTTGGCACGGGGGTGGCCAGAGTGCTAATATTGAAGCCTTTGAGTCTATGGTTGGGTGGAAGGATGAACACCCACAGTCAGTTGGTTGGCGACAACCTGTAATAGATAAGCAATCTCCTGCCATGTGTAATTTAGCTATAACTATGTATGAATTGGTTACACTGTGAATGTTTTCAGGAATGTGCATGATTTCTTAATGGATATATTGTATGTTGGTTGTGAAGCCTGATTATCTTCTTGATTTAGAGGTCCTTGCTTTCAGCCGTGTTTATACCCCATGAAGTATTTACACCCCAGAAGTATGTACACTCTTCCACGCGGGGGAGTGCAGAGGGGGGGTACCCCCTCTGCGGGGTCCGGGGGGGATGTCCCCCTGGCTGGGGGGTCTGGGAGCAAGCGGGCCCCCAGCAGGGGTTCAGGGGCGAAGCCCCCGAAGCAAAAATTACCTTGTAAAAGTATATTGTAATTTCATTGTAAATTTGGACCGTTCATTATAAGGTTGCAGATCTAACGGTAGAGATTATGTTAGGGTTTTTTGCCCTAGAAGGTAACCCTCTTTTATGAGGGAAATGTATTGCGGCTATGGTTGATGGTGAATATTGTATTCTGAGAGAGGAGATTGTGAGAGAAAGAAGAGGAAGTTACAACGGGTTTTGCTGTAGGTTGTATCCCTTCATTTGCTGGATAATAATAAAGGAAGGACCTAGAAATTTCTCTGGTGGATGTAGCCCACACTGGGTGAACCACGTAAATCTGTGTCTCTCTTGTATTGTGTGTCTTCTGTGTTTTATTTCTGCATTTGTTTTATTTTATTGCTCCACGGTCCTGTTTTTCTAACATTGTATTCCTTCTATTTCTACTTGGTTGTATAATTAATCAAGTAAGAAATTATATGGATAGGACATGTTTTATACTCGTAAATGTTTGTGTCCTGTGGTGGCATAAGCCAGAGTCACGAACTGTGTGTTCGTCGACCATGGACACAATTTCATGTACACATGTCAGCCTTCCTAATCATTTTGAGTCCCTTAGAGGACGAAGTCTGTTAAGCTCAGGAGAGGTAGTGCAGTTATGCACAGGATCCCTGCAAGGCAAACTGTAACCCTGAACCCCTTAAGTCCTAGACTTGATGAAGGAGTGCCATAGATGTGCCGAAGATCCCTTTAGGTGTTAAGTCCACGAGAAAGAGCGTAACGCTCTTAAATCCTTCATAACCGACGAAGCTTAGGAGGGATAGCGAGAAGTTCAAGTAATGAAAGGGAGTACTCCTTCGTTTGGAAGATGAACGAATGAGATCCTTTTGGGAGGATCTGAGGTCTATCATGACCGTTAGATCGAAAGAAGGAGCGTAAGCGTTAAACACCTCGACTCCTTCAGTCTTCGTAGGTTCGACAGATGTCGATACCTGCAAGCCGTTGGATCAAGCGAAGTTTCAAGGAGGATAATGGTGGGAGCCATTCCACTCCCAAAGCCTAGGAAGAATGGGAGTTGTTGATCCAAAAGAGATTTGAACCGTTGGTTGATTTCGTGGGATTGGATATTAGGAGCTGAGAGGACAGAGGTCCTTAGTTTCCAAAGTCGCGACATGCGAAATCGCGATTTGATCGCAACCGTAGATCATGGGAGGATCTGGACCATCTGATCAGGGTCCAGGCAGGCAAGAACGTGCATGAGAAGGAGATTAGATTTGGACCATTGGATCTGGCACGCAGACCGACTGCCATTGGATCGGGAGGAATGTGCATGAGACAAGTTTCGATTTGATCGTGGTCATCCATTAAGGAGGACACGTGGCAAGATCTCAACATTTCACTGACTCGCAGAGTAAGAAGATCAAAGAGCGCAGGAAGGAGACCAGATAGTAGCCGTCGGATCTGAACGCAAAGGGCCGACAACCGTCGGATCTGGAAGAGCTATGAGGAGTTGAATGGACAACAGAGACACTTCGGAAAGGAGTGTCGATCTACCAACAACCGTCAGATTTGTGGCAGTGGCGCGAACCTTAACGCTTGTGCCAAGGAGAGATTTCGACATTCGATGTTTGAAGGAACAGAGGGTGGAGACCCCTTCGAACTCGCGATACGCGAAATCTCGACGAGAACTCAGACCGTCAGATTTCAAGGAGGCCACGTGTCAGTTGATGGAAGAAAATGGAGAAGAGACGCGTGGCAGTCGGGCAGCGTTTCTCTGAACTGCGATTTAGAGTGGTCAAAGGGGAGGACCACATAGAATCACGATCTGCAGAATAGCGACGAGATTATGGCCGTTGGTTCAAGAGAAATCTACACCATTGATTTCTCAGGAGGAATTTCGACATTTCGTGGACAGGGATAACGAAGGGGAGAGTCTTTCGACTCTCATGCCAAAAATCGCAAAAAGGAAATTGTGATTAGATCTTGACCATTGGATCGAGGCAGATTGTGGACCATCGATCTGAGGTATCAACATTTCAGGAACCAAGAGTGTGGAGAAACCAACTCCCCGGAAGTCGCGAAACGCGAAGTTCCGATAAGAGACAGGGAGATTTGGACTGACGGATCACAGGAATCGTGAACCGTTGATCTGACGCGGGGAAACTTTGGGTTTCTGAACTTGGAGTGTTGGGGCGCCTTGCATCAAAATCCCCGAGGTCGCGAAATGCGACGCACTGTTAGGGTTAAGCCGGTGGTCATGGGAATGGTCGCGTGAACGGAGGGACCTAATGGTCGTTAGGCCCCTTTTGGGAACTTGGGAGTTGGGGGAGTCAGGGGTGACTCATACATTGAAGTCCCGACATGCGAAGTCTTGAAGCACCGACTGTGTAGGCCTGTGGTCATAGGGTGGTGGTCCCGTGCAGGAGGCTCGCACGGGTCTAGCCTCATAACAAGGACTTGTGGATATATTGTAAGGATCCAGACAAGGAATCAAAGAGCCATTTCAGCTCGATGATTAAGAAAAAGTGAAATTTTTCTATGCCCGGTAATGGGTGTGTGACATTCTACTATGAATTTGGGAGATCTTTGAAGGTTTTCAAGAGCATATCTCTTTGATGCAGAATGATGCAAATATTATACATGGAAACATTGGCCTTAGTATTTTTCATGTCCTTGATAATTTTGTATTCCATGGTTTGCACTAGTAATATTGCTACTGTGATTTTGATAGTTTGGGTGATGACTATGAAATTTTTGGGTTGAGTTGGGATTGTGTTTTTTTGAGTTTGTGTGGGGGGTGGGGGGGAGTGTAGATTTCTTAGCTATTGTCTTGTTTTTCTTTAGGAAGAGTGACAATAGAGGAAATTCCTTTGCTCCTTAAATTATAGTCTTTAGGAGCAGACTAAATGACATGTAATTCTCTTACTGACACTTCCTCTACTGCATCTTCATCAAGATTAAGAGACTAGTTCCAAAGAAACATAGTTTCTTCATGGTGTGACAAATAATTGCAACAAGAAATGTTTTTGAAATCCTCAGCTTGAATTTAATTTATCAATCCAAGAATGTGTTACTTTGATGAGGTATTATGCCCTATATGTGAAACTACACTAGTACAATCCAATGTAAAGACTTAAGGCTAGCTTGAATATTGTTGTCCCTTTCCTCCAGTAGTTTTTCTCATGACCTTTACTCCCTTACTTAAGATAAGAAGAGGAGGTTATTAGATTCACTAGGATGGATACAGTAGGTATGGTCCAATAAAGATCTTGGCAAAGAATAAGTCCATGTGTCATAGGCTAAAAGGCCTGTTCATCATCATGTTACTTGGGTTGATTGCAAGACTTTATTCAAGGTTGCCTATCTACTAGGAGTGAAGTGATGCTAACACTAAGAATGTAGGAACTAACCTAATAGCAAGAAGGATGCCCAATCTTAGCCTCTTATCCTCTATTCCCTCACCCTCAAAGTTTAGTGGTTTATACGCTTTATATGCCAAGTCAAGAGCATTAAGAGAAGGGGGTAATGAGAGTGGTTGCCATTGTTTTAGAGGGGAAGAAGACAACACACATACAACTACCCAATTAACCAAGGATGCCAATGAATGATCATCTCAAAATTCATGAGATAGGCTGAGATACTGAGCATGAATTAGAAGGTTGCAATACAATAAGCATAAATTGAATGTGCATAATTAAATTAGCTAGAAATGAAATTCCACAAAGTAAATGAAATTGCTAGAATAACATAATAGAGATTGATCTAAGAATATAATTAAATCATCTAACAATGAAATGACTTGAATCAATTAAACCTATTGAAATGACTTGCATGAATACTACTATAGGAAACCACTTGCAAAAATATTACATAACAACATAACGGGGATAAAGCTAACTAGAAATTATTGTAGAAATGAAATATGGCATCAAGAAGCATTCCTTATACAACCTTGAGTAGGCCCTACTCAAGGTATCTATAGGGAACTTGAAGAAAACCGCCAAGTACATGAAATTAGGAAACACAACTTCTTCATTCAAGAAATCACTTCATAACAACAAAGAGTACTTGAACAATTCGAATGCACCAACTACAAGGAAAGTTCTTGATGCGAAAATGAAAAGACTAACTAAATACTACTAGCTCCTAGCTAATATTTATACAAAAATAATCATAAGTCATACTTTGAATTAGTCCTTGATTGAAGGACACATGTATCTAGTATCCCTAGAATCAAGGATCCTGGTTCCAAGGCTCAAATTCCCTCTTTAATTTGAATTCCCTCGACTAAAAAATCAAATTAGGATGTTGTTGGTTGAGTGCTTTGAGTCATCAAATGCTTGGCTCCTTTGGAGGTTGGAGAGGGGGAATGATCCCCATTTTGTCTCAAGTGCAAGTTGATGATGACCATCCTTACGATTCGACTTGCTTGAGCAAATGCTTAGCACAACCTCAAGAATGCATAAGTTAATCAAAATAACAAATTAAACCAAGGCATATCACATAATCATTTCATAATAGTAAATGCACAACACCCAAGATGTTTGTATTAATCATATTCTTTCATAAACATATCAGGCCTTGGTCCATAGGAAGGGGTCGTATTAGCTACA
>ML789088.1:513231-523961 GCA_009831015.1 Picea engelmannii | reverse complement strand
AGGCAGAACAACAAGGGGGCTCCGGAATGAAACCTCAGCCGTAGATCTGGGCGGGTGGACTCTGGCCGTCCATATCTGCTCGTTACTTACCTTAATGCGCATTCGTGCCCTGGCTTAAAGCTGGCATCTCTCCCTCACATCTAATGGTCGTCACAGACCCTGAGATCCTCCGAAAGAATCTCATCTGTTCATCGGGTTTATCATCACGAGAGTCCGAACTCTCAATCACGGGACTTCCGAATTCTCGATCCCTGGTTTCCCGATGCAGTTAATCTCTCGACACGTAACCTCCGTAAAATCGGACGGTCCAGATTCGTCTCGAGATTTCCACCATGGAAAGTCCCAACCTCTCGTCACCAGGATTCCCGATCCCGCGATTCCTGATTTCCCGAAATGGGTAATCTTACGACACGTGGCCTCCGTCAATCAAACGACTTAGATCTGTTCGGGGGTTTTCACCATAGAAAATCCTGAACTCTCGTCATCAGGATTCCCGATCCCGCGATTCCCGATTTCCCGAAATGGGTAATCTTACGACACGTGGCCTCCGTCAATCGGACGACTTAGATCTGTTCCAGGGTTTTCACCATGGAAAATCCCGAACTCTCGTCATCAGGATTCCCGATCCTGCGATTCCCGATTTCCCGAAATGGGCAATCTTATGACACGTGGACTCCATCAATCGGACGGCTTAGATCTCTTCCGGAGTTTCCACCATGGAAAATCCTGAACTCTCGTCATCAGGATTCCCGATTTCCCCAAATGGGTAATCTTATGACACGTGGCCTCCATCAATCGGACGACACAGATCTACTCCGGGGTTTTCACCCCTATACACTGGGGTCTTAACCCTCGGGTAACTCCTGACAGATCCAACGACTGTCAGGTTTTCCAGCCGAGATCTGACGGCTC
The DNA here is from genome assembly GCA_009831015.1 of Picea engelmannii. Lineage (NCBI taxonomy): Eukaryota > Viridiplantae > Streptophyta > Pinopsida > Pinales > Pinaceae > Picea > Picea engelmannii. The sequence continues at coordinate 523,049 of ML789088.1, read as the reverse complement.
AGATTGGTTCCTACCCGTGCATTCTTCCACATCTCCCTGGTCGTGGAAAATTCAACGGTCCAGATACCCCCATGGACCTTGAAGATCTACAGTCTGATTTCTTTGTTGCCCACGAGGACACAAAGAAACCTAGTGGTAAGGCGTTTAACACCCTACTTTCTCCTACCAATCTAACGGTCGGGTGTGACCGCAGATTTCCCGACGGAATCTCGTCCATCGATCAACACCTATCAAGGATAAGGTACTTAACCTTCCAACTTCTTCCTCCGATCTGACGGTCGTGAGTGACCACAGATCTCCCGACGGGACCTCATCCGTCGATTCGATACTTCTTCCTTATGCTGTCATCTCGGGTTTTTCAAGAGGGTCATTCCTCTTCGTGTAGGGTTACTAAGGCCTTACGCCTTCACAATCACCTTCCCGGTTCTTGATGGGCTTTTCAAGGAAGGTATCTCTATGGGGAGATTCATTCAGGGTACTATCTGAGGCAGATAGGGTATCGTCCACCCGTAAACTAGACGTGAAGTCTGAATTTGATCAGTACGCACACCATAACGAATTCATGAAGACATAAATCATACGTAGTCTTTCCATATAAATATACAACTACTAGTACTGATCAAAACACCATACAATCATTCTTATAATGAAATCATTCACAGTTTCACAGCTTATGAGCATAATTATCAAAATAAGCACATATATATATATCAAGATGCCAGAGGCAAAACACTTATCAGAGATAACACCAGGGTCAAGCAACTGCTGAGAGGGGTGCTCGTTTCCACCCAACCGTAAGCTTAGTGACTCCCAGCGGATTTACCACTAGCCACCCCCGAGATGAGACCACGATGCTGTGAGACTGCGTCTCCGTTTTCCAGTGACCAGGAGCGAAGGTTGCAATCCTTCCTCTCTGCTACCACTCACTCTGCATATTGCCAGAGTTCTCCCCTCCCGTCTGCCCCCGCAATCACTTCTACCCCATGCCTTATCCTCTTGCGAGGTTGCGTGTGGCGCGATTACCCTCGCACTGATCAGGCCTGACGGCTCTACGGATGGGAGGTTCACCTCCCATCCCTCATTAAACCATCTACTTACTAGCCCGCGAGGCATTTAATTCAGGGCCGACGAGCCGCTTTTGGTTCTCCGGGCCAGTGGAGTCCAAATACGATATTAATTCTCGATGGAAGTTAACGCCACCTTTTCAGGTGCCTTCCACCGCCATCGTGGTCTCTTTTTCTGCACATCCCCTCTCAACAGTCCTGCAATAAATTCAAAATGTTATTCACATTCATTGACCTTTTTCCTCAAGGTCCATTTACATAACATATTCACATTTATGAGTTCGCCATAGTTCTTGGCCAGTCCAGTTATATTTACAAGCTGGGGGAAACAGGGTGTTATAGAAATGGCTGGCCAAAGGTGTAATAATTGGTTTTTCATTCTGCATTCTAAACCTCTCCAACACCTTCTGTATGTACTCACCCTGAGACAATGTCGATTTGCAATTTTTCCTGTCTCTTGTTATTCTCATACCAAGGATTTTCTTTGTAGCACCCAAATCCTTCATTGCAAATGAATTAGATAATTTCTTCTTGAGCACATTTATATCCTGCATATTAGACCCTGCAACAAACATGTCATCTACATACAATAGCAAGATAATATAACTTCCATCTTCTAGCCTTTTAAAATAAACACAGTGATCAGAATGACATCTACTATAATCTTGTTCTGTCATAAACCTGTCAAACTTAAAATACCACTACCTTGGAGCTTGCTTTAGGCCATACACACTCTTCTTCAACCTGCATACCAAATTTTCCTTCCCTCTGACCTCATACCGTTGTGGCTGCTGCATATAAATATCTTCCTCCAAATTCCCATGGAGAAAAGTTGTTTTTATATCTAATTGTTCAAGATGCAAATATTCTATTGCCACAAGACTTAAAATAGTCCTAATTGAAGTCATTTTAACAACATGAGAAAATATTTTATCAAAATCTATACCTTTCTTTTGTGCAAACCCCTTTACAACAAGTCTAGCCTTGTACCATTTTTTGCCTCCATCTTCTTCCTTCAACCTGTAAACCCATTTATTTTGAAATGCTCTTTTTCCTGCAAGAAACTGAACCAAGTCCCAAGTCTGGTTATTTACCAGGGAGTCCATTTGCTCTTTCATGCCTTGCTCCCACTTCCTTTTAGTGTCTACCTGCATTGCCTCTTCATAACTTTCTGTTTCACTAGAATCAATCAACAATAAATATTACAATGAAGGAGAGTATCGTTCGAGGGGTCTACTTAACCCGGTAGATCTTCTAACAACACTTGCAAGAGTTTGAGGTACCTGTTTCTCCTGTTGTTTTACATTTTGATTTTCTAGTACCTTTGAAATTTCTTTTTCAGTGATCTCATCAAGCACTGTGTATTCTGGTTTTTCTTTTTCCTGTTTCTTTCCCTGCAACTGATCTTTGTACATGAACTTCTCATTGAATATGACATCTCTACTCCTAATGATTTTGTGTTTTTCATAATCCCATAAGTGATAACCAAAATCATTAGCATCGTATTCAATAAAGGTACACTTCTTGGATTTTCCCTCAAGCTTTGTTCTATTTTCTTTATCAATATGGACAAATGCTTCACAGTCGAAAGTCTTCAAAAAATAATAGTTTACCTTTTTACATGTCCATGCCTCCTCTGGAATTCCACCATCCAAAGAGCTTGAAGGTCCTCTGTTTATTAAGTAAACAACAGTATCTACAAAATCTGCCCAAAACTATAAGGGCAACCCAACATGCAATCTCATACTCCTCGCATGCTCCATGATTGTCCTATTCATACTTTTTGAGACACCATTTTCTTGTGGTGTTCCTGGAACTGTTTTCTCTCTACGAATCCCATGGTATGAACAGTAATCATCAAACTCCTTGCTGCAATATTCACCTCCATTGTTTGATCCAAGACACTTCAACCTTTTTCCTGTCTCATTCTCAACCAAAGATTTCCATTTCTTAAAAGTATAAAAAACATCAGCTTTTTGTCGAATGCAATAAACCCAAGTTTTTCTAGTTGCATCATCAATAAAAGTAACATAATAATGAGAGACACCAAGAGATGATACCTAATCTGGTCCCCATACATCTGTATGCACAAGCTCTAACCTTTCACTCTTCTTTTATTTTCCGACTCTGAGAAATTTGACTCTCTTATGTTTTCCATAAACACAATGCTCACAGAAATCCAAATAAATTTGTTTAAGATATGGCAGCAAATTTCTTCTGTGAAGTATCTGCATCCCCTTCTCACTCATGCGTCCAAGCCTATAATGCCATAATGTTGTATCCACTCCTGTAGAAGCTAAAGAGATAGAATAATCAATATTACCAGTACATAAATACATTGTACCTACCTTCTCTCCTTTTGCTATCACCAGTGATCCTTTGGTGACCTTCCACGCTTTATCTGTAAATATAGATATACAACCTTCACTTTCCAACTGCCTTGTTGAAATTAGATTTTTCCTTAGATCTGGTACATATCTTACCTCTTTAAATAACCATTGGTTTCCATTCTTTTGCTTTATTTGTACCTTACCCATTCCAACAATTTTGCATGGTGCATCATCACCCAAATGAACCTGACCAAAATCACCTTGAACATAATCTAAAAAATGTTTCCTATGGGGTGTGGCATGAAATGAAGCCCCTGAATCTACTTTCCAAGACCCATAAATATTATCTACAAAAAGAATCAAAGGATCTTGTAACACATCACTTTTTACATTTTCTTCATGATTTTTATCTTGGTGTCCATCTCTTTGTTTCTTTGGAGCTCTGCAGTCTTTCTTCAGATGTCCTTTCTTCCCACAATTCCAACACTCTATCTTTCCCAGTCTGGATTTGGATCTGCCCTTCCTAGGATTCCCATGATTCCCTAAGCCCTTTCCTCTATCCTTTTGTCTTCCCATGTTATTCAAAGTCAACGCATTACCTGATGTCTCACCTGTTCTTTTCCGTCGCATTTCCTCGCTAACACCAACAACATCATCAAATTTTAGAGTGTTTGAACTAGAGACATAGTTACTTATAGCCATGACCAAGCCATTCCAGCTTTTTGGCAATGAGCACAAGATTAGAAGAGCCTTGACCTCATCATAAAAGTCCACTTTTATAGAACTTAGCTGATTAGTAACTGTATTAAATTCATTTAAATGATTTGCAATAGACCCTCCTTCTGACATCTTCATATTAAATAATATCTTCATTAGAAATACCTTATTGGATGTCGATGTTTTTCATACAGTTTAGCCAATACATCCATCAGCGCCTTCATTGTCTTTTCTTTTGAAATATAGAAAGCCATCGGCGCTGCCAAGCTCAACCATATCATTCCTAGTGCCTTTCTGTCAAGAACCTCCCATTCTTCGTCCTTGATGGTCATTGGCTTCTTTGTTATTCCACCCAATTGTAGGAATAGATCCTTTTGATATAAATAATCTTCCATCTGCATCTTCCATAACTAGTGGTTTTGGCCATTAAATTTCTCGACCCTAAACTTTCCATCTTCCGCCATTGCTCCCACTCAAACCAGGAACCCTGTTTTCCTGCGAGTTACCTTTCACTCTGATACCAGTTGTTAGAAAAATAGGATCGTGGAGCAATAAAACAAAATAAATGCGGAAATAAAACACAAAAGATACATAATATAACAAAGACATGGATATATGTGGTTCACCCAGTGTGGGCTACGTCCACCAGAGAAATTGTCAGGTCCTTCCTTTTTATTATCCAGCAAAATGAAGGGATACAACCTACATCACGCCCGCCGTAACTTCCTTTTCTTTCTATCACAATATCCTCTCTCAGAATACAATAATCACACTCATACACAACCACAATACAATTCCCTCATAAAAGAGGGTTGCCTTCTAGGGCAAAAATCCCTAAAAATAACTTCTACTGTCATATTTGCGGCCTTATAATGAACAATTCAGATTGACTATGAAATTACAATATTTTACAAGCCAGTTTTTCCCAATATTTCACTTCGGAGGCATTGTCCCCGAATCCCCCACTAGGGGGGGTGGGGGGTGGGGGGCTACAAAAATTGTCACCGCCCCCCCTGGCGACAGTTGTGGGGGGGCAAGCCCCCCTACACCTCCCGTTAGGGAATGGGGTCTAAGAACGGCTGAAACAAACCTCTGAATCAGGAAGATAATCAGGCTCCACAACCAACAACTAGGGTCATCTTCCATATTTACCATTGTAGTGGATACTCTTATTGGCTGCCTTGCTAAGGAATCCCAAACTATCAATTTTAATGGTCCGTGGTGGGCTATTGTAGTCCAAGGATTAGAGGAATGCATTCAATAAGAGAGAGAGCTGTATTATAGGAGAAATAATAGGGACACACACATACTCAAGAAGATAGAGATATTTGTGGGAAGGATATCTATCTGAGTTTGTATTTCATATTCATGAGTACTTATACATAAGAGAGATGATTGGAGCGGTTGTACTTGCTCCAACTAATCTTTTGTTAGGTTCATTTATCATCTACAAACATTTACATACTTTATTACATGTATTCATACATTATTATGCTATTGTATAATGTATGATGGCTTATTACAAGGGCCTAAAAGGCTTCCCAACATCTCCCCCACACTCAAATATTTTCTTGTCCCGAGAAAGTGTGCATATAACTGATGACCTATTACTCTTTATCCTTTGTATTCAATATGGTAAATGCATGTGTAGTCAATGAGTCTCCAACACTCAACTACCTCGCCTAACAATGGTCCTCTTGACTCTCTTGTTACACCATCATGCCTTCAAAGTGGTGCTTGGCATGACATGTGCTCATCTTGCCCTTGCACACATCTTATGGTGGAACACCATGCTTCAAACAACCTACCATTTCTATGTTTTTTGGCTTCCGATGTTGGACAGTTGGTTTGGACAGTTGGTTTGGATAGTTGGTTGTCATTGATGTCAACCCTTGGAGATTGATGCCAACCCTTGGAGAAGTCCAGAAGCCCCAGATATGTAGACAAGATTGTTGGATAGTCGATTATCATTTGTATGGTTGAGATTGATGGTGAGTTAGTTGTCATTGATAGAGTGGTTGATGTTAGCATATGTGATGGGTGCATTTGATGAAGTCTACATGAAGCCCCAGAGGTGTGGTTATGGGATCCAAAGTTGGTTGAGGAATATTGACATGAAGGATAGTGTAAATGTAGGTAATATACTCATAGATGGATATTACTCATCATGTTGTTTCCGGTGATAGGTGGTATGCCATGTGGTTCCTCATGGTTGAGGAGTTATGGCCTTGAGAAGTTGGAAGCCCCAAAGAATGGTTAAGAAGCCCTTAAATTGTTAGAAATCATTCATTAAAGGGTAAAGTGGTTGTAACAAGAAATTTCAAGAATCCCTAAAGTTAAGGAAAGAGGTCCTAAAGTTAAGGAAAGGGGTACTAAAGTTCAGGAAATAGGTTACTTAGAAAAGGTATAAATACACCTCAAGAAGTCTCTCATAAGCACATTTTTTATACATACAAGTTCATTGAATATCTATCTAAGTGATCAAGTGATTCTTATCTAAGGTAACCAAAGATATCTAAGATGTTTTTTAGTGGAAAGATGAAGTAAAGAAGGGTGAAATTCCAAGGGAGGATGAAGTCTTGTGAGGATGTGTTCTAAGCTATGTTATTTACAGGTCATCTTACCATTTTTGCTATAATTTTTTTTTATATGATGATTAAGATAGTGAAAACTGGAGGCTATTGAAATGACATAAAAATGTACATGTGGTAGAAATTTCAGCTTCTGGGTCAATGTATTTTGGGAGATACACTCTGTGGAAGATAGGGTTTTTGGATAGTCTTGAAACTAGTTTCAAACATGTGTTCCGGGTAAAACAATCATAAATTCTTAATAGAGAATCCAAATTCAGTGAGACCAAATGAACTATATAGAGTACAATCCATAGTATTTTTTGTACAACTTTCAGATCCAGATATGAAAAATTCCACGCATGGCATGCTCTACAAGTTCGCTCTCTAGAATTAGACAAAATTCAACAAGGTCTGCCATTTTTTCTATAACTCCTTTTCTAGGATGTTCCAAGAAGTGAAACTTAGAGGAATTGCAGAGAAGATATTGAAGAATATTGGGTACAAGTTTTATACCTTTGTTCATTATAGGTACATAGTTATGCTTGTTGAAAGTTAGGGTTTGTGACTAATCCAAAAACTAGTCTTGTGAGACTAAGGTAAAGTTTGATGAAGATGTTATTCTCTTATTGATGAAGTTGAGGAAGGTCTAGAGGTCTGTGATCACATACACCAGGTCTATTACAGAGTTACAAGTATGTTTATATGCGTGTTTTGAGGGTTACATGTTGATGATGTTATGGTGCATGCTTGGGACACGTCTTTGTTATATTGTTGAGGCATTGACACATGCTTGAGACACATTTTAGGTGCATGGTCGAGGCATATACTTGGCATATGATCTTGGTTGTTTGGTACTTTGTTGAGGAACTTCATTGATGATATATTATCGTACATGGTGTATGACATGATTGAGACATATCATGAGTGATATGGTATATGGTTGAGGCACTTGGTTTGAGGAGCATCTTGGATATTTGGCACATTGTTTGAGATACATTTTTGGTATATGTATGAGGCATTCATTAATGACATTGATGCATGGTGAGATACATCGTTGATGCATGATACGGTGTTGGCAAATAGTATGGCACATGTTTTGGTTGATGCATGATTTGGTACATGGTATGGTTCATGTGTTGATGTACATGGTTGATGTGCATGATTGATGCATGGTATGGTACAGGTTTGGTACATGGTTGAGACACATATCTTGTGATGGTATGTTGGTGATCTTGGTACATGCTTGGTAGAGGCATGTGTTGGTGATGTTGAGCATCTAGTTGAGAGGTGCTCTTGGAGATCATGGATCTGGTATCATTGATGTTGAGTATCAATGACAATGACAAGTTGGACAGGTTGATTAGTGACACGTTGATCAATGACAGGTTGACAGTGACAGGTTGATGTGACAATGATAATGACTGTAGTAGTGAAAATAATAGTATCGATGATAGTGACAGTGGCAGTGATTGTGGTAGTGACAATTTGTTCTACACTTATATTTTAGGGCGACAGGACGGGGCAAGGAAAGGGGGTTGTAGCCTCCTTTTAATTGGTGCTGGAGAACACAAATAATTGGAGCTTCCTTCAAGTTGGAGCCTGTAAATAGGGGGTTGGAGCCTCCTTCTATTTGTAGCTAGAGAATTGGAAGTTGGTGCTTTCTATCAATGAATTCTTGGTATACATAAGAAAACATTCCATGGTTTTCTCCCATTTGGGTTTCCATGTAAATTCTGACGTACTATGTATTTTGATGTGATGCTACTTATGATTATATGCTCATGATATATTGAATGCAATCATAGATGATACATTGATGATATACTCTTAATAAATTTGAAGTTTGTATATTGTAGTTAAAAGTGGTAAAAGTGCTCATATTGATTCACCCCCCCTCTCAGTATTCAAACATCCGAGGTCACAACTCAAGAACTATTCTGCAACCTTTTGTACCAGGGGGCTCAATCAGTTCAATATTTCTCATGCAATAATCTTGTCTTTTAAGCTCTTGTGTGTGTGTCTCATCATCTGATTTCTCTTTTTTGAATGCATTTATCTAATGCCAAAATGCTCATCATCAATGCTTAATCTTTTATTGCTTTTCTCTATTGCTCATCAAACTTGGATGTGCTTCTTTATGCTTTTATGGTCTTTGAGAATATATGGTGTTTGCATTTGATATTACATGAAGGAGGAGTTGACTACAACTTTGCATGATCATGACTTGACTCAACGACTCAATGGAAAAATAAATACACCTTTTTGCTGGAGCTAGACCTTCACAAAATCAACTAAATATTGTTGATTGGGTATTGACTGATATCATCAAGGAACCGATCTCATCAACTAAAAACTGACTTACATTACATAGGTGGAGGGGATCACCTGCCTTTAAAAGACGCATGTTTAACCCCCTCCTTTCATTTAGCTCAATTTTTTACTTATTTGACTCGGTTGTACACTTGACTCAATCAAATCACTTGGCAACATTTCATTTATTTGTTTATTTTTTCAACTACAAAAATGGACTCACTCTACTATTACACTTCATGTAACGATCATATAATTCGAATCCATATGTTTCACAATGAATACATAATTATTTTCACATTGCTTACTCCAAAGAGACTTACACTAGTGACTTCAACTCACTTTTGGATACATATCCAAAGCTTAACAAGTGCAAATTAGATCACTTTATAAAATGGTGCTTAGGTTTGATAGTTCTTTACAAAAAAAAATTGTCAAAATATATGCATCACCTGGCTTCATATAAAATTAATGGACAAGAAAGTGGATTTTCCAACTCCCTCACGTGGAGAAATGGTGTCCTCATCACACACAAAACAATACTAACCATATTCTAGAAAGAAGAGTCCAAGTGGAACTGCAGAATCCTTGCAAAATATAAAGATCATATCAAGTCACTAATCGGTATAAATATAGTAGGTCATCAAAAGGTCATCACTGTCCACCATCATTTCTGATCAACAATCATCAGTGCCTTGAAATCAAATGCTGAAGATCCAAAGGATAGCTATGACAAGTTTGTCATGCATTCTCCAACCACATATGTAATCTCATTTTTCTCATGTCAATGTATTATAAACACTCCAGTTACATATTCTGCGAAT
>ML789088.1:447729-490375 GCA_009831015.1 Picea engelmannii | reverse complement strand
GAGAGTTGTTCCAGCTCAACATTGTGAACGATCCTAGACTGGAAGGTCGCACAGACCCTGCTGAGGTGGGGGCACTGCACCAATATGATCGCCAAATGAATTCACAACCTTGAACTTAGATGCTGAGGTGGGGGCACTCCACCAATATGATCGCCAAATGAATTCACAACCTTGAACTTAGAATTTTGATTGTGATTAGCAAATTTACTTACCTGGCAATAAAAATTCGAATGGTCGTTATTTGTGAGTGACATCTCTTGATTTGCAAAATTGTATAGTCAGTGTCAAGTTATTGCATTCCGGTTTTATAAAAATCGTAGGTCACTACAATTTTATCCGAAGTTAAATCTTATTGGGTTATTGTATATTAAATGTAAAACCTAAATCATTATCGTGGCGGACGCTGCGAGTCCTGGAAATACTTTTGTTTGGTCGCTAGTCTTGAGTGAAGATCAAAATTAGAACTCGTATGATCTATGTGAAATCTAATAACACTCTGGAAATCATGTTTAGTGACGCCATAACTCATGCCCGCTATTTTAAATATAGTATGTGTGTTGTTTCCTGTTTTTTCAGTTTGGGGAATTTAATTTATAGGAACGTTGTTAATTAGATCGCGCAATTATGAACTTGAATTTCGTCATGTTCGCAATGGTTTGTTGGAATTCCTATAATCAAAACTTCAGTGAAGTTGTAGTCTTAATTTGCTATCTTTTTATTTTATTCTTCTCATTTTCGCCATATCTCTACAGGAGGAAGTTAGTTCAGAATAAAAACAACTTAGCTTGCTTACGTTGAATGCTTACGTTGAATGGAATTATTACCTTACTTAACGAATGTTGACTGGATCTTTTACCTCTTAAGACACAATCCCGAATTTCGTAAGAAACTTAAAAGTCGACTTAAGTTTCTCTGGAGGAAGTTTAATCCTTATCAGACTATTGACTGCTTAAGGTTAGATTAATATTTTAGTTAGAAATCAAGTTGTTGTCTATTAAAAAAAAATATTATTTTATGAGATCAACTGTTAGTGTAGCATGCCTTGGTAGGTAGACTCGATCCCAATCCGAATTTTTTCCTTTAGTAAGGATTTATCAAGAGTCTCCTTCCTCGGGTAAGGGATTTGCTGTAGTCGGAATTTCAAGCATCACTTAACGATATCTAGATGTCAAACCTCGAGTAGAGGATAGATCCGATTTTGATAGAGGAGATTGATGCCTTAGCCAACGTATTTGGCAGTAAAGTAACTAGTTGGAACACGAACTTCATTAATGTATGCCGACAAAAACTCGTACTTGATGATAGTTACCAATCGTTTGATAGAGGAGATTGATTCCTTAGCCAATGTAGTTGGCAGTAAAGTAACTAGTTGGAACACGAACTTCATTAATGTATGCCAACACAAACTCGTACTTGATGATAGTTACCAATCGATTCATTAATGGTAAATTGTTATTACTATTCCTTGAATCGCATGGGTTATATTTTCTTAATCTTATTTTTAATTTTTAATTTGAATATTCTAATTTTACGAGGATACACATTATTCTCTTTCGGTTAATAATTTTAGAATTCAATTTAGATTTTAGAATCCAATTTAGAATCGACTATTGAAGTAATTGTGTAGTAAATTAAAAGAGTTTGGATTTTACTATTTCATAAAAAAATTTCATTAATGAGTAATTTCTAAGATAATCCCTATCTTTTAATAATTAGTTTGAGTTCTTGAGGTAGGAACTTAATAACCTTAGAGGTGGGAAAGAATTTGCAATAATTTTATTTTTGTAATCAAGTTTTTATTGATAATAATAATAATAATAATTGTAATTCCTTGGAAAATGTATTGATATTGAAAAGCAATAATTATATTCTACAATTGTATACATACTTGTCTTAGGATTTTTTTAGGGTTTTGGGAATGGAATGATAATATAAATTGGCTATAATAAACAAATCCTTTAGTAAAGGAATTATGCTTATTAATGACATTTAGGCAATGATTATTGATGATTTTGGAAATGAATCACCTATGCCTCTAATATTGTTTAAGTTCGAGTTGCCCAAATATTTTGAAGTGGGTGCGATAAATATTTTCTTGTAATTCTGTTATGTCAATGCTACATGTTTAAATTCAGTGTGGTGCGATAATTAGATCGTAAAACATTGAATTGTTCGATTCTTGAGCATGCGATTTATTTTAAATAATTGATATTGAATTCTAGGATTGATTGTTATGATATGATTGGATAAAGGAATTATATATCTCCTTGCTCCTTAGAACAGTTGCCAGTCCCGAGACCTTAAATGTTTAAGATAAAATGGATGAATCTTGGACTTGAGCATTGATTATGTGTCTTGGAGTTCCTAACCTTGTAGGGTAGGACGGCGTGTAGGTGTCATTGTTATCTTTATGTGTTATGATTGAGTTAGTAGTAATGATGATGTGTCTAATTCTTGTTGTATACTTATGTGGATGAGAATATAATGTGTGTATTTTGATGTATGTTATTGTCGCTTAGCCCTTGTTCAATCTATGTTTCAAAATTTTTTTTTTACCACTATTGTACTCACTTAATTTGACTTCGTAACGGACGAGACGTTACACAAGTGGACCTCCTTAAAGTTTGAGGTGAATTTCATTCCTCCTTCAAACTCTTTGATCCCTCATCATCAAGCCCATCATAAAATTCTTGTTCATTTTCTAGTTCGACGTTTTTTTTTATCTTGGGTGGTAGTTGAAAAACTTACTTCTTTTCATCCTCTTTTGGTTGCACCATTGTGGGAAAACACTTGTCTGAAAATAACATTTATTCTATACAAAAAATTTCCAATCAAAAGGTCCCAAAGCTTGTACCCTTTCACACCAATGCCATAGTTGATGAAAAAACATTTCAATGCTTTGTTATTCAATTTCAATCGCTTCTCCTTAGGCACATGAGAATATGCCTCACAACCAAAAACACACCGACGTTGAAGTGATAAATTATTTCCCATTCAAATCTCCTCAACACTCTTATCCACAGGTATAGATGTGAGAAACCTATTAATCATGTAACATGTGGTAGCAATTGTGTTTTCCCAAAACTTGTTTTTTAAGCCAACCCCACTAAGCATACTCCTAGCTCTCTCTATCGATGTCATATTCATCCATTTTGCTCCGGGGTTGATGGAGTTGTCTTATGCCTTTCAATGTCATTCTCCTTACAAAACTTATATTTGTACTCAAATTGACTAAAGACCTTATATTTAGTTATGAGAAAATACACCTATGTCTTTATAGATTAATCATCAATTCATGACACACAATATAGTGTCTTGGAAATTGAAAGAACTTTAACAAAACCAATACATTAGAATAAATTAAGTCCAACAACTTAGAATATTTGTGAGAAATAGAATAAAATTGAACACGAAAATCAAATTAAAGAGCACAATCATTCAATCCATCAACAAGATTTTTATTGTTCAAGTCATGTAGGCCCTTCTCCCCTGTATGGCCCAATTTTTGGTTCAATTTCCCATATATGAAATGATCATGAAAATCAAATTCAAGAGCACAATCATTCAATCCATCAACACGATTTTTATTGTTCAAGTCCTGTAGGCCCTTCTCCCCTGTATGACCCAATTTTTGGTGTCATAACATTGTCTTCTCTACGGTGTTTTTCTGAAGCAAGAGCTCATTTAGGTACCTAGAAAGCATGATGATCAAAAGTGTAAATGTGTAGATTCTATAGATCTCTTTGCTACATAAATTAAAGCACAATTACATTGATAAATGCACACATCAAGTGGGAACAACATACCCACATGAACACCCTTAGCGAGCACCATATCTCCTTGGATCATCTTACACCCTTTGTAAAAAAAAACAACTTGTACACCTGCATCATAAGTTTGCTTATTGATAGTAGGTTTCGTGCCAAACTTGGAATGTGCAAAACTCCATTGACCCCCTTCACTTTGTCATCAAAAAATCTAATTAAGAATTTACCACGACCAACTGTGTTGAGAGGAGAGTCACCACAGAGGTGTACCATCCCACCATCATATTTCTCATACATTGAAAACCAACCCCGATGGGAATTCATATGGAGGGAATCTCCAAATTATTTTAACCATGCCAAAGGGTATTAACCATCCCACCATCATATTTTTCACACATTGAAAACTAGTGTTTATGGGAAGTCATATGGAAGGAATCTCTAGAGCCTATCAACCACACACTCTGCCCTGCATGGGTTGCCAAAGCTACAAAAAATACATCGCCACCATCCTCCTAAGAAGATTTGTAGACTCATCATCAAAATCATTCTTTTCCTTCTTATTATTTTTTTTCTTTTCTTTGCAAAGTCTTCTAAAATGTGTAACTTTGCCACAGTTCAAACATTTTTCCTTGGACTTTATAGAATACCAAGGTATCCCATGGGTTTGGATCTACCATTTCCCCTCTCCTTGCCTTTCTCCCTTTATATTCCATGAACAATGAATACCCCATTGGTGGATTTAGAAGATTTCCTCCTTGCCTCCTTTGAGAGTAAAGAAGCCACAACCTCCTCAAACACCAATTTATTTATAGTGCTTTCAATGACCATTATCAGGTTGTCTCATGAATCTGAAAAAGAACATAAAAGGGTCATACAATGATCTTCCTCATCTATCTTCACTCCAACCGAGATCAATTGGGTTACAATAGTATTAAATGCATTCAAATGCTCAACTACAGAATCATTGTTAACCATTCTCAAGGCGAACGACTTTTTCCACATAAAAAGTTTATTAACTAGGGATTTAGCCTAGTACAAATCCCACAACTTTTTATATAAACTTGTGGCACTTTTTTCTTTAGAAACGTTCAATAACACTGAATTATCCAAACAAAACCTGATAAGGCTTCTCACCTTTCTCTCCATCCCTACCCACTCTTCATCTTTCATGTCAGTTGGTTTGGTTCTAAATACTGCAACCCATATATCTTGATCTATGAGAAAATATTCCATCTTGAGTTCATAGCTCAAAGTAGTATAAGTAAACTCCTCCATTTCTAATCCAGATGTGCTTTCCATTTCCTTGTAACAATATTTCATTTTGCACAAGCTCCCTCTAAAACCATGATTAGAAAAAAAAAAAAAAAACCTTGTCCTTAACACCTTGGATTCAAGGTGATCAAGCTCTACTATCAAAAGGAAAAAAAATGTAGAGGTGTGGAATACACTTCCTACACTAATCAATGAGAGATAAATGTGAAAAAAACTAAATAAACGCGGTTGTAGTGATAAACAACACATAAACATACAACCATTAAACATTGATTTTCCGGGGAGAACAATTTCAAGAAAAAAACCCACACTCAAAAGCATACTCAAAGTATTATTTAACGACTAACAAATGGTTACAATACATTACAATTTTTTTGTACTCTCAAAAGGAGTATTCAACAACATAAAGGTTCTCAATAAATTTCAACAGCACAATAGTAAGTTAAAAGACTAACACTATACATTTAACCCAAGCACTCAATAAATATGCATAACATAACTATAAATCATTTATGGTTTCCAATTCTACAAGTTGAAAACCACCAACGATTAATTGGTCAACTGTTGCTACTCAACATTAATTGCCTTCTACTGCTAATACTACTCAACGTTAATTTCCTACTACTACATTCATTGCTTTCTACCGCTCAACATTTATTGAGGTAATTGCTCTACTCCAAAACTGCAAGGTGTATGACACACATGTCCTGAAAACATTGTGACATGATGCTCTTCGTGAATTGCTTATTGAATGTCATAATCATCATGAAATTGTTAACAAAATCTTTCAATATGTTATGGTCCCACATATGCAAAAGTGATGCAGGGAGGCAAATTCACAATAAGATTTCTCTGTTCACTACCTTTTTGTCGAAAGTATATTCTCATGGCATTAAACCCAAACTAGCATATACAAAGCTCTACAACTTTTTATATGATTTTTTCACTTCGTAACATTTACATACTACCGTGCTTAATGTTTATATACAAAACATAAGCTACGATTTTTTTATATTATTTTTTCACTTCATAACTTTGTGTATTAAAATACATTCTTGACTAATCAATATCCTATAGCTACCCTTATAAAGATTAGGGAGACACTCAATTATGCACATAAATGCCTTGGATGCTCATGGGCACACATATTCCTTGTAGACTCAATGGAGTCTTTTTCCTTTCTCTTTAATATCTTACATGGGGTTAGACATAGAAGACAACTAAACATTTATGTTGATCTTTTTAAGTTTGTTGTCATCATAGTTTGGTTAGGCAATTTTTGTCAAAATTGAGATTTTAGGTTAATAAAAATGTTGTTTTTAATGCAAAAGTAGATTCAACACTCTCAAATATCATTATTACAATTGAATTGTGCAATATTAACATATGATATTTACAATTCCATTAATCTAAAAAAATCATTGCTTAATCTCAAATAAAAAAATATAGATTTCCCTTCCTATTACTTTGAATGATAAAAAAGATACAATTTATAAAATGTTTAAACTATGTAACTTTACATATAACTAATTTGCACTTTCGATAAAAAAAAATAACCAATTTATAAAAGTTTAAACTATATAACTTTACATATAACTAATTTATAAAATGTTTAAACTATGTAACTTTACATATAACTTATTTGCACTTTTGTATAAAAAACAAAAAAAAAAAATCAATTTTATAAACCGTTTAAACTTATGTAACTTTACATATAACGAATTTGCACTTGTAATATAAGAAAACCTTATGACATCATTTTAACAATTTAAATGCATTCGGACAGTCCATGTTATATTACAAACCCTTCTAAATATGACATCATTTTAACAATTTAAATGCATTCGGACATTCCATGTTATTGTTCTAGACTATTTTTTTTTTAATCTTGAAAATGGTTGTTCGAGAGATATGTTTCTCACCATTACTTCCTAGGGATGCGACTCAAAGGTTGTTCACTAATGATGTGTGTGCATCTTAATCAATTATATCGACATTTTAACATCAAAACGTGCACTACAACAGCATGGAAGCAACATAATGCCAACAAAGAGTACAAACGGCGAATTTAATGTGATGGTGTTATTATGGATTGTGTAGCACTTTTTTTTTCACACTAAATTTTTCTTTTATATCATAAAAATATAAAAAGTTTTCTTTCAGACATAGGACATTTAATCAAACACTATGAAGGCAGCATACATAACTAAGCATTGTGCCAAAAAAAAAGATAACCTTAAGAAGCATCCAATACTCAATGATAATAGAACAAAAGCACATATGTGTGTATTATGAATCAAAGCCACATAGGTGTATAATGTTATATTATGCATTTGTTGAAAACCCATGAGTTTCATGAGTTTATGAACGACATCTGTTCTTAATGACTTTTCACATTTTACAATATTTTATGTTGGTGTTATGGTGTTATTATACCTGCCGATAGGCATGGTATATAGCTTTGAGTTAGGCTTGACTTTCTATTAGTTCATGGTTGACCATAAAATATACACCCTTTTATCCAAAGTTTTAAAAAATAATTATTTATTTTAAATTTTAAATCTCATTTATGTGATATCTTATTGGCCAAAAACTTTGAAGTCTTATTGTTGCCTTCACTTCCCCCAATGTAATTGTAATAAATATTTCTTGTTTTTTTTTATATATATTGTCAAAAGTTGGGGGGCATCTTGTTAAATAAATAACCCTTTCTTTTTTGACATGGATATGCATTTTGTTTTGGTTGTTTTCATTTAATGGGTACCTTTTTCCTAGGCACATTTAAATAAAATAAAATAATATTTTGTAGGTAGGATTCAAATGAATGACAATTGTAATTTTTCTTTCACAATTATTTGAGTGTTAAAGTTAAAATAAAATAATATAATATTTTGTACAATTCAAAGTTGATGGCATTTGTATTTTTTTTTTCACAATTTTTTGAAGGGTTAAATTTAAATATAAGTTTTATTTTTATATTACAAATTTTGAGTGTTAACCTTAAATATAAGTTTGAGCGTTTTACAATGTATAATCTAAATGTTTTATGAAATTGAGTTTTTTTAAGATCATTCAAAATAATGTGAAGGGATATTGGTTATTATACCTGCCGCTTGCGGTGGTATATAGTATTGGATATGCTATTGATCGTCTATTAGCTGGGGTTTGACTAAAATAGTTTTGAGCATTTTTAAAGGTATAACATTATAATTTGATTTTTTTAATTATTTTAAAACATTCTTCTAAATTGTGATTAGTTGTTCAAATGCATCTCTTATTGTCGCGGTTGTGGAAGGATCTTCAACGGTTGCGGAAGGATCTTCAACGTCCTTTAATGAGATGACGCTTGCCTGCCATATTCAACAAATGAATTTGTTATTCATCTCGACACATGCGGTGGATTCAATACAACTATTGTTTTATTTTATTATACCTGCATAGCGGCAGGTATACACTGCCATGCAGCCTTATTAATTGTTGTATTTGTATATATTACTAAAGAGCTATTTAACACTTTAGAGATTAATATTATTTTATTATTTTATTTACCATGGTAATTAAATTATATTTTTCTTCTTTAAGTTTGAATAGATGTTCATTCACATAGTATTTTTTTATAAATATTTATAAAGTATTTAAGAGATGTTTTCCTACATTTGTAAATGATATTTTTAGTAAATATGTTGATATAGACTAGTATATCGCATCTAAAGGATTAAAATTAGACTCTTGATATTATGGAATTAGTCAAATGATTAAAAACATTAACCATAATCGATTGAATTAACTCCTTAAACTTCTCTTTCACATACATATTGAGTTAACTCCTTAAACTTCTCATTCACATAATTTATGTAGAACTATCCCAAATTATATTTATTAAAAAACCTTAATTCTGAGCAAGGGATGATTTTAGGGGCTAAATTTTGCTCATGGGCTAATTTTCTATGATTTTTTTTCAAAATAAGATTCACTATTCTAAAAATAATTCGCCCAAATTCTATAGGATAAAATTATTTTACCTTACAAATCGCCAAAATTTTATACAAACTATATAAAATCCTTAGAAATTTGAATATTTTTATAAAAATATTGCCAAACATTTATAGTTGGCATATGAAGGATCAATAAAATTCACCAAGGTTTCTACATTTTAAAATAAATTTCCATCCTTAAAATCATCCCTGATTCTGAGTGATATATAATTAATCCCTATTTAGCACACTTTTCGTTTACAAGTCAAATTGTTTTCTCTTTGCATTAATTCAATTTCATATCATAAATTTTATAAACCTTTTGAATGTAAATGCTCAAACCTTTTAGAGATTGAACTATGTGTGAGTTTTTGAAATGTCCACTAATTTGAGTGGGCATTGGACGTTTCAAAAATTCATACACAATGCAATTTTTAAAAGGTTAAGCATCATCATAACTAATTAAGAAAATTTATACATCGATTTTTTTGAATATTTAATCATTTTTATTAAATTAAAATATTTGAAAATAAAAAAATAAATTTCAAAATCTTTAAATTTCACTCCTTTCATTTTCTCGTGGTAAAAGAAATTATTTATAAGACATAAGAATGTAATTTTGTCTTTAAAATTAAAAAAACGAAATTAAATATATTTAATATATATTTTTCTAAAAATATCATATTACAACTTTTACATATTATTTACGAAATTAAATATATTTAATATGGATTTTTCTTAAAATATCATATTACAACTTTTACATATTATTATTGACTTTTATTTAAATTTTTTTTTACTTATTTTAATGATATAACTTTTAATTTTTAAAAATTAAAAAGTATATATCAATTTTCATATAATTAATTTTATATATTTTTATTTTTATATTGTTATAAAAATAATTACTTATTAACTTAACTTATTATATATATAGGATATGTGTAGATGGGTTTGGATTGTGGAAACCCTAAGACTGGTGAGGGTTGGGACGTAGCAGTCAAGGGGATACTTCTTGTGTGTGCAGGTGGTTAAGAGATTGGGATGCAACATTCCCTTGGCGGTTGGGAGGAGGAGTTGGAGCTTATTGACTATAGTTGGGACCCAATGGAGGGTGTAGATATCTAGGGGTCTCTAGTTGGAACTCGATCAAACCATAGTCTCGACATGTTTCCTTTAGGGGCCGACAACAGATTAGGGTTGTTAGTAGGGATTGTCTCCTCCTCGAGTCTGTTGGCGGGGTTTTCTCTTTGCATTGGGACCAATCCATCTTTCGCCTTATATGCTCCTAGTGGTATACAAGAGGGATAGGATTCAAATTTAGGATTTTTTTTCGGCTGGAGATTTTTTTCGTTCTTATCCTTTCTCTATGTGGGTTGAAGCTCCATTAACATAATACATTTGGGAGCCACAAGGTCAAGAAGATCTAGGTTTTCTCAGCGAAGGTGACATACTGCTTTCTCATCCCTAGTTTGGAGCCCTCATTCTGGATTTTCTGCAGTGGGAGAGGCTCTGGGTTACAAAATCCCACAAAGGGGTTTTTCGGATCCCCTTTTGTTGGTCGAGTTCACTGACTCTTTGTTGATCCATTCTTAGCCGATATGACCATCTATTTCAGGAAGAGAGGATCCTCCTGGGTCTCCAGGGGGTTTCTTTTCAATCAGGTCAGAGCCACAACCAAACTCTCAACCCCAACTAGTCAGTGATCGCAAAAGGAAAAATAAGTGTGTTAATCCAAAGAACGACCCAACAAGACTGGTCTTGGGTGAGGACATTACTATGGTTCAGGTTCTGGATTTTTCCTCCGCGAAAGTGGTTGGGAACGCTCAGGGATGTCGATTCAACGCGAAAAATCTAAAGGATTGGGCTGCTTCCCTCTGGTCGAGTCATATAGGGTATGTGCCCGCAATCAAGGTTCTTTCTCGAGGCTGGTCTGTGTTCAAATGGGAAAATATTGAGGATGCAAATTGCATCCTTTCCACACCATGTTGCATGGATGCAATCCCTTTCCTCTTCAAGCGATGGATGTTGTTGTTTGACGAAGGAAAGGAGTGGATGGATGTTGTTCCCATCTGGGTCTATCTCCCATGTCTCCCGCTGGAGTTTTGGTCAAGGGATATATTTAAAATGATCGGGAATTCTCTGGGTAGTTTCTAAGATGCAGACATGTCCTTCTTGGCCTCGAATGAGTGTGTAGTCGAGTGCATTCTAGTTTTGGAAAACCTAAGGGAAGGTTTGGAAAAGGATCTGGAAATTGTGGTAGGAGGAAGGACCTTCAAGCAAAGGCTGGACTATGAAGGAGTCCTTTTTAGATTTCGTTGGTGTCATAAACAAGGGCATATAGTCAACCAATGTCCACTTCCCCTACGACCTAGGAAGACAAGTGAAGATTCTTTCTCATCACAGGAAAGGCAAAAGAACAGGGAAACAAATGCTTCAAAATTCTCAGGCAATGATCAACCTCGGGAAAAGGATCCCAGGGTCCGAAAAAGACCCCCATCTAGAAGTCCCTCAACTGAAATAAATAAGTTGTTATCTTTCTCCCGTGAACTTGGAGTCACTCGACGCCTCATCTTTCATTCCAAACAAAGTTACCGACTTAACGAGAACTGTGACCTCAAAACGAGAACCCTGGCCCAAAAAACCCATATTTTTGTATAAAAACATGAAAATCAACCCCCAAATCAAAAGGTGGTGCTACTGGTAGCACCATTTTTTCAAACGAGGTCAAAATTACAACATTTTTCAAACATGGCCTTCAAAATTCATACAATAGCTCAGTAAAACCTTAAAATTGACATCTAAATAAAAAAAATGATGTTACATAAAGAAAAATGTTTTTTTTTAAACGTGAAAATTATAGATAATTTAAAATTGTATTTTTAGTTGTTGGTACCATTAAAAACAAAACCTCAAAATCAACCATCAAATTGAAAAGTACTTCTACCGATAGCACTCATTCTAAAATTTGGGTATTAAAATGACACATTTTTTTAAAGTGGTAAAATAAATCATCATTATTGTAAACAAAATCATAAAATAAACCCTTAAATACTTACTTTTTAAATCTTAGTTTATCACTCCAAACACAATATAATACAATAATGTCGTGAAAATATCATCCTATACTTTAAAAATTGAACATCACTTTTTAATATATTTTTTTAATTTTTATAAAAAAAAGTAAATACAAGATACATTGAATGAAACATAAATTATTTCTTAAAAGTATTGTTACATTGTCCATATTCAAAACATATGAGCTAAGAAATTTTATTATATTCTCCATAATCAAAACATAAAATTCATAAAACATAGAAATGATTCATAACTTCATGTAAGATCATATGTAAGTTCAATGTTCATTTCTAGTTACCATAAAAACATTATATGGATAAAAAATACATAAAATGTTTCATACACTTATTCAGATTGACTCGTGGATTCTAAAATATCATTAGATTCTACATTGTCTTCAGATGAATGATTAGATGAAGATGTAGATGATCCATACTCTTCTCTATTTCTTATGAATGCACCATCTGAGTCTACATGCATGACCAACATTTCAGATGTCAACAGCCTTTTAGATCTACGACTAGGTTCAACAGACTCCCATCTTGCAATTATTTCTTGTGGCAACAACCTCTTGATAATCTATGTTGTCCTGAAGCAAAGAGTTCCTCAATTTGTTAAATTGAAGTCATAAACAAGTATGTCAACATCCTCTAATTTTAAGAGGTCAGTGTGATGACGAGTTGTGTTTTGACTCTTTCTTTTTCTCTTTCTATTAACATGTTTCTCAGCCACCATCTTTGGCTTGTACACACCATTGAATGGGTGTGTACCTGTTGCATACCAATGTGTTTCAATTGCAATAACATCTTCATTTTCTTTCTCAATCTTTATAACCTTTGCAATCCATAATGGATAACCATGTGGATCTTCAGTCGCTAAGACTACAATCATGCTAACCTCCTTAATATCATGTACTGAACCCCTATAAAGATATTCTATGGCTTCACGTTGTGCACGTGACCTTCGAGAACCAATATACATTTCTCTTTCCTATGCTTATGTAAACTCAATAGAACCTTTAGATTCTTGTTGTTCAACAATGTATCTTTCTTCCGATTGATTTGGCATATTTTTTGGCCAATTAAATGGTGTCTTCAAAAATTTATCTTCATTTGTTGAGTTTGAAATTATGTCACTTTTACCATTGAAAAAAGACTCCCATGAAACATAATCAACACCATCAAAGTACTCATATGTATCTTTAATGGACTTTTTTTTATTTCTTCCAGACATTTAGAATAATCTACAACTCTATTACGCCTCTGCGCATTATGGATTTCAGCAACTGGTTGTAATAAAAATAAGTTTGATGCAAATATTGGATGATCTGGAATGAACTTCAAAAATGCTAAACCTGATGAAGGCCCCCATTCTGCGGTAGTTGAATATTGATTTCCCCATATAAATGTTTTCCCATAAACTTATTTGAAACAAAATTGGTGTTGGAAACTAATGTCATTAAGCTTCTTAATTCATTTTTCTTCGCCATGTGATCCCTAAATAAATCTTCACATGTCAACAGTTTCTTCTAATATATGAAAAACAGGATCTAGAATGTATGCTTTATTAATACATTCAATCAATGATGGTAGGCTTCCAACACTTTTGCTCTTTAATGTTACTGAAAAACGATTGAACATTTAATCAATATGATCATGAGTGTGTCCAACAAGAAGGAAACCAACTTTCACCTTTTGAAAGATTCCCAGTTCAACAAGCATGCTTAGATATCCAAACACAATTTGATTTTTATTTTCATGACTAGTGTTTTCCAACTATAGATAGAGAACTTGAGGAAGATTTCCATACCATTGAGTGAGAACATAATGAATTACGGCGATGGTCATATTTGCATCATTATGAATATTTGGAGCTGTGAAGTAAACTCTTGGACACATTTTTCCATTCAAAACCATACAACCAACCAAGTGAAATTGAATGAAATTCTCTTCTTGTAAATTTTTTGGTGTACAAACAAGATGTTGTAGAAGTGTTTTCTTCTGGTCCATGCCATCAATTATCATACCTAAATATTTGTTTGGAGCATCATAACACTTCTTCCGATGTTTGTACAACTTTTTCCTTTCACTTGATTGTTGATTCTGATGTTCTTGAAGTGCTTTGACTATGGAATCTGCGCATGACATAAAATGAAAATATTGATCATATGTTTTCATAGTTGATAACTATTCAATTACAAAAAAAAAAATAGTAAATGCATGCCTCTTTCTACCCCTTCAGATTTATCTCTTCTTGATTTAAGTGTAGCACATATATTGCAAATTCCCATCCTTGATTTCTTAGGAATACAGACATTGTTGAATTGTTTCTTTCATTTTCT
The DNA here is from genome assembly GCA_009831015.1 of Picea engelmannii. Taxonomy (NCBI): domain Eukaryota; kingdom Viridiplantae; phylum Streptophyta; class Pinopsida; order Pinales; family Pinaceae; genus Picea; species Picea engelmannii. The sequence goes on along the minus strand of ML789088.1, from coordinate 475,943 downwards.
TGTAAAATATGCATATGTTATCAAATTACCATTTCTTTCAACACCTTCATCATATTCTTTGTACAATTTATAGATTTCCCTCATTGATAAATTATCTTTTTGTCTCTATTTGGCATACACTCTCCATGTTTGTAAAAGAAGTCACACATCCATGACAATGTAGTGTTTGTTAATGACCGACTCTCTCGTCCATGATGTACCTTTGAATAAAATGAAGGATATTTTCCAACCTTGTTTGGATTCTTGATAGATGAAGACTGCGAATTGAGTGATTTTTTTTGAAATCATTTTTGCGAAGTAAAAGATTCCCAATGTGATAATCATATCATGTCTTGGTGGATATCATGCAACCCATAAAATATGAATTTTGCATGTTCTTATTCATTGACAAATATGTCTTCCTTTTATTCAAGGCATACATGTAGTCCATGTTTTCAAACAATTCATTTGACAACATTCACTTGAAATCAATTCACTTATGGAAATTGATTTAGTGAGAAATTTTTTCCTAGACCTTGTATGACTAGAATGATTTGGATTGATATAAAAAGGCCTAGTCTGCTCCCAAACACAATGTTTCTTTGCAATGTCTCCACTATTTCATCATCCTCACTAGAAGGAATTCCTCATCTCCAGAAGGAATATCAAGCAAAACATTGTCAAGAGATTGAACAAGAGAATGCCGATCACCTTGATTTGTTGTAGCTGAATGATTGAGAACATGATCTTCATTCCTAGGTCCATCATCATCTTCATTGATAATCTCATTGATAAGAGGAATATCAAACTCACTAGAAAAATGATTACCATCTTCATCAATGTCATTGGATCTTCCATGAAAATATTCACTTAAAGGAAATTCATCATCACCCTTAAGACTATCAATGCCATTAAGATCCTCACTTGGAGAAAAATTTCCATCATCGTCATCGATACCTTCAAAATCCTCACTTGGAGGAAAATCATCATCAACAATGTGTCCACCATTAACATAATCATCTTCGTTGCTTTTAAAATTCCCACTTGAGGGAAATTCTTCATCATCCTACTTAGTGCCTTGAAAATATTCATCAGATCTTGAAAATCCTCACTTGGAGGAAAATCATCACCATCAACATTTTTGTCTCTAAATTCCCCACTTGGGAAAGAGTGTTCACCAATGGCATAATCATCTTCACTACTTTCAAAATCCACACTTGAGGGAAATTCTTCATCATCCACATTACTGCCTTGAAAATCTCCACTTTGAGGAAAATCTTCATCATCCTTATCGGTACCTTGAAAATCCTCACTTTGAGGAAAATCATCATCACGAACATTGTTGCTTTTAAATTCCCCACTTGAGAAAGAGTGTCCACCTTTGCCATAATCATCATCACTACTTTTAAAATCCCCACTTGAGGGAAATTCTTCATCATCCTCATTTGTGCCTTGGAAATCCTCACTTTGAGGAAAATCTTCATCGGTACCTTGAAAATCTTCAATTGGAGGAAAATCATCATCACCAACATTGTTGCCTTTAAATTCCCCACTCGGGAAAGAGTGTCCACCATTGTCATAATCATCTTCACTACTTTTAAAATTTCCACTTGAGGAAAATTCTTCATCATATTCATTGGTGCCTTGTAAATCTTCATCAATACCTTGAAAATCCTCACTTTGAGGAAAATTAGCATGCCAATCATTTAAACTCTGATCACAGTCTCCACTTTGACCTACATTTTGATTATTTTCAATACTATTAAACTGCTGAACAAATTGATAACCATCATTCCTCCTCTTTATCATTGGTGCCTTCAAAGTCCTTTAATTTATGGTTTTCCTGATGAACATGCTAAATAACATTGCTTGCACTATGATCAAACTTCTGACTAGCTGAAAAATACAACTCCTCATTTACATTACAAGCATTCCCATCGCATTTGCTAGTCCAACAAGAAGAGGTATGCGAACAATTTGTTGATGCCTCAGAAATAAAATCTTATTTATCTGATGAAGCCATCACTTCTCACTAAGAACATAGAATGATACAAATTCTCACCTTCCCAATGGAAATCTTATAACTTGCAGAATAAACTTTTCCCTCCAAAATCCCCCCCCCGCCCCATCCGCCCCCAATTTTTTTCCTTTATTATTTTCCCTTCAAAATTAAAAATAACTTTTACTCTTTTATTTCGTTATTTACTTGTTAATTACAATATTTTTCATGTTTTTTTATTTATTTATCCCACATTAATTAAACTTAGTGAAGATCCATATAATTTTAGGTATATATGTAGACAATTTTCTTCTTTTTTATGTATCCCGCATTCGTTATACTTAATAGTAATTTATATCATTTGTGTTATATATACAAAATTTTGTTTTGTCTTTTTACATTGTGTGAAATATTGGACAACATTCGTTAAATATTTTGGAGCAATATACAAGGAAAAGACATTGAGAAGACATTTGAGGAGAATCTAGCATTTCAGAGGTTAGTTATTTTTTGAATTCTTACTATTTACCAAAAAAACATTTACAAGATCATATTTGAATCACATAAGGTTTTTTCATGCGAAAATTATAAAAAACCCTAAATGTTTTTATATGTTTTCTATTTTTTCTAAAAAAATCACAACTTTAAAAAAAAAATTGAGACATTTTTTAAATAAATTTTAACAAAATTGTTAGAATTTTTCGAAAAAAAAAGGAAAATTTAGGTATTGTTTTTATAAAAAAAATTATGTTTTTTATTGTTTTCTAGTGAAAATTTTATAGTTTTGGCCCATGTTAGCTAGTGGGCGAAATGCCCCTCCCACGCAAGACCGTTATTTGGCCTATCGGGGTGCTTGGGGGGATGTTAGGCATCGCCCCAACCCGCTTATGACCACAATCCTATGAGGTCGTGACTTGGCCATGGGGGCCAGCCCCCCAGTGGCCAAGTCACGACACGAGGGTCATGACTTAGCTGTCCGGGGGTTGGGCCCAACAGTCAAGCCTTGGGCGCGGCTAGGGCTTGGACATGAGGGTTGGGGCAATGCTGGGCATTGCCACAACCCCTTGCGGCCAAGGCACAGTCCCACAGGGGGCCAAACTCATGACCAATCCATGGGCATGCCCATGGCTTGGCCATGGGGGGCAGTCCACGTGACCAAGCCTTGGGTGTGCCCAAGGATTGGTCGTAAGGGCATCCCCCATGACCAAGCCTTGGATAACCTAAGGCTTGGTCGTGGGGGCTTCCCCCCCGTGACCAATTCACGGTCCAATGTGGACTGTGAATTGGCCACGGGGGTAGTCGGGGCGATGTCCGACATTGCCTTAGCCCCCATAGGCCAAGGCTTAGTCCCGACATCGCCCAGTGACTCCATGGGTCATTTTTTTTTTTTTAACTTAGTTGTCGTAGTCAATGTTTTTTTTTAATTTATTATGATGTAAAATGCCTAATTTTTTTTTCATATAGGAAAAATGGCAGGAAAGAGATTATTTGTGAATGTATCTGGACCACAACCTGCAATAATGGCATCCAAAATTGCAATTGGGACCTCCATGAATGCAAGGCAACAAATTGATATCACAACACCTGAGTTGTCAAAGGAAATGAAGAATGTTAGAGAGTGGAAAATTGTGGAAGGTGAAAACAAACGAGAATATTCTTGGTTTGTTAAAGACAAACAAGACAACAATGGAGAATATATATATGTGTATTGTGTCGAGTTTAAACATGTGCAAGGAAATTATCAGCCACTTGACTTGTTACAAGATATATGTTTGGTGCCAGAGATAGATATTGTTTATGCACTCGTCAAACAAGCCATGATTTATATCAAGATTAGATATTGTTTGAAATTGAGAAATTATAACAAGGATGAATGTTTTACAAAATTATGTGCATCCATCATTGAAGACATTGAGAAAGGCTATGTAAGTTTTTTTTTTTTTTGTATCCTTTAATATTTTTAGTATCATGTTAATTTTTCAATTTTATTAAACACATAAATGTTATATTTTATTTTTACAAGATTTTGTTGAATGACTTTCACATACGTTAGTGGGGATTTACTCTATAGAGAAAAATATCATAGATGTCATCCATGTCTTTCATATTGAAAAGACACAAGATTGAAGGAAAAATAAACAAAAAGTAACAGAGGTTGAAACTGCAAGAGTAGACATAGAAGGACCTGAAAGAAGAAAGAAAAGTCCTCATTCTAGAAATCCTAAAAAGGTTACATTTGAAAATGAGGAAACTCCAATTGAATAATTTTTTGAGATTAGTCCCAATGAGGTTATCACTCCTTCTCGCAAAAGGAATAAACAAGAGAAACACTAAAGAGCGATGGATGAGGATGATTCCATTCCAATTGATTATGAAGAAAAAGTTGATTTAGATAAAACCCATTTAAATCATAAAAGAAAGAAAACAAATGTTGTTGATGATGAAGAAGCCATCATTAGCTCTGAATATTATAATGAAAGTACTAAAGGTAGCAGAGAAATAATAACACCAGGTGATGATCTAGATGATGGTATTATGAAAACAACACAAAATGTCATTCAAAATAGATTGATGACGGAGAACTGTAGATTTTAACCTTGTACAATATTTATTGCAAACAAAGTTTTAGTAAAAGAACATAAAAGATACAATGGCAAATACAAACACTACACAAATATTTTTCCCCTCAAAACCCAAACCGGGAAAACCAACATATTCTATATTTTCATTGTGTTACATTGTTTACAATACAATATACATATAGGATCTAGTGGCATCCAAAACCCTAACCCAATGACCTGGATTAGTCAACAACCCTAATTCCTTAACTGGAAATAGAAAACTGTCGGCAAAGAAACCATGTGCCGAAAAACCACCTAAATATGTGACATGTTTCCTGAGGCAGAAAAAAAATTCTCGGGGGCGCAACCCCCGAACCCCCGCACAAGGGGAAATTCGCCCCTCTGCACCCCCAAAGGGGGGTCCTAACCTCAAACCCCCTTGCACGCCCAGCACAACGCACATACACTACTACTCGTGCAAAGAATATAACACATACCCAACAAGAACTTCATTGATGATGGCCATGCATTTCAATTGAATGTGAAGTGGCTTTATAAACCCATAGAAGGGAAAGAAAATGTCAAATTTCTGTGACAATCCTACATTCGTCAGCCTTTCCCAAGTGCTCTGTTCAGCCTCATAAATGTGTGCTTGTCTTTCTCAAGGAGTGTGCCTAGGTATGCTCACAATTCATGACTCCGTTTGCAACTTAGCCTTGTCACAACCTACCAAATCCGCGCTCAAGTTGCCTCTATGATGGGTCAGTCCATCAAAAATTCACCAAACCTATGCCCAAATTGCTTCACTGAAAAAGTGTGCCCTTCCCTACCATTTTTCTAGCTATAGTAGTGTTGAAGAGCTCCAAACTCGTTCTCAAAATTTTCTCTAATACCACCTATCATTATGATAGTGGTGAAGAGCTCACCGACCCTTCTTCAAAATCTGCAACGAATCGGCTCTGATACCACCTATCACGACCCCATGGGATGCTTGATTAGATCTTGCGATCATTCACCCCCTGAGGGTGTGCGAGACCGCGATGTTTTTTACTTGGTCTCTTGGCACACCAAAAATACTTTGTCTAGAATACGCCTCTTCACCTAGAGCATACCCATACTCCATTCTAGGCTATCGGCGAGTCACACTCCTACTCTAGGGAAACTCTTGCTTACTTAGACAATTGTTAACACAATGTAACACTTAGTATTATTCAAGCATGCATCCATAAACATGAGAATCCAAGAGAACAATTACGAAACAAACGAAAGCAAACACAGAAATAGTGTGGGCAGAACAAATAGTGCCTAACAATTGGCCAAGTCTTTGTTATTGTGAAACAATTATAGTAAGAGCACTACTGACTTGGTTTACAACATGGCAGAGTCAAATGACTCACCTCACCTCACCAAGACACTCAATAAACAGATTTTTCCTACTAGACTCTTTGTTGCAATTGTCTCCACAACAACCTACGGTGCACCTCAGACGTGCCCACAACCGCAGACTTGTTGTTCCTTCATTTTCGCAGGCTTTCACGAAGCTAACACATATTTTGTTTCTGCCTCACACATGCCTCCACAAACCTGAGTTTCCAAACTTCCCCAAAACCTCCCAAAATGTCCAACTCTTGGCTACTTGTCTTCCATCTTGGCAACTCTACCTTAGTTCATTGCCTCAAACTTGCCTCAGACTAGCTCTCCAAAATTGTTTCTCAAAATGCTCTATGCCTTCATTTGGTTGTGTGCCCTTGCTTTTATATGGACTCCAAGGGTCACTTGTGTGAAATTTCATGTATCTTGGATGCATCACGCCCCTTCGTGAACCTACACTCAATCGACTCATCATGACCCTCCATGGACCCGATGCACCCATCCAAACCCGCACGCCCATCAATCATTATTCTCTTGGACTGACACACCCCATCCTTGGTCATGCACCCCTTGCGTTGTGGACTCTCATACCAATTGTTTTGAATTCATGTGGGTGTGTCAATGGGGTCATCTAACCTCTCTGGTCTGTCCATGTTGCCAAGGGCAGACAGGTCCACTCCTTGGGCATGCTCCCAAGTTGCCCCGCCCTTACCCAAACACAACCCAATTTTTCATCAATCGTTCTAAGGAAAGTAAGGTGTGTTCGCCCTTGGTGTCGCATGTCACCATTGTGTGCTCAAGGTGCTCCTTTTCACACCCAAATGTATTTGTTTTCCCAACTAATCACTTCTTCTTTGTGCTCTTCGTCTGTTTCATCGTCAAATCTTCCCAAGGAGCACGCACACTCGGTGGGTGTCATGGGAGACCTTACATATGTGATAATATTGCAAATTAATTAACATTTTGTTGTTGTCTTGATGAAAATAGTCCTCAATCCTACCTTTTTTTCCTTTCTTATTTTTAATCTCTTGCCACACCCTTGAAGAAGGTTCCACGGTGACTAAATTTAAATCAAAAATCAAATGTCCAGTATTGAGATTTGTACCAAATCCTTATCAGAATCATAATTTTCATATTCATATATTCTCTTCATCCCCTTGATGATAGTTCATTTGTAACTACCATTAACAACATATTCATTAATTGTCTTCTTTATCCTCATTCATCAGTTTTGAGCCAATAATGTTCTCTATTTCTAAAGCTAGAGAGTTTTGATTTATGTCATTCTAGTTTTTTACATTCTTTAGATTATATGTGGTTCACATTCTTGCATCTTTTTTATATAAGTTTGTCTTTTATTCCTTGTTGAAAAGAAGCTTGCATAATTTTTATTATTATTATATCATTCACTTTTACATTACACACTTTATTTTTTGGTTTCATTGTATTTTGTTCACGTCACATTATCTTACACCTTTTATCCATAATATGTTATATGTACCTAACTACTCTCGAAGCCATGAAAAGAGTATCCCAATACACCACTCAAACAAACTTCAAAACACTTTTTTTAAATAATAAATAAATAAATTGGTTAGGTTGTCTCATGACTTTTAATGTTTTTATGAAAAAAAAACGTAAAACTATTTTAGTGTACTCATTGTGAAATTTTTCTAAATGAATACCCGAGAATTTACACTCATTGTTTATTTAATTTTGAATGGCTTTAACTCAATAACGAAATAAGTGAAATTAACAACAATATTACTTATGCATGCCTCTTAAAAATGTTTTAATATAAGTTTTATCTTGTTCAAGGTGAAAAATTAAAGTAATTATGAAATGTTGAACTTATGCTTATGCTGGGAGGGGGGGAGAATCAACATAAGATGCTTTTTACTTTAAATGAGAATTCATCAATCATTCATTAACTTTAAAACAGTAAATGCATGTAAACTCAAATCACAATACACAGAGTTTAATTTGGAAACCCTTGTGGGAGAAAACCACAAAAACTTATCTTTATAAATGTTTGTAGGCACCAACCTATTGTTACAAATATTGTAGGAACCAACCTACTAGAGACACCAATCTCTTTAGTTGAGCACCAACTCAGAAAAATATTGTGTAGGTATCAACCTACTGGAGACACTGATCTCCTTAGCTGAGTACCAACTCAGTAATACCTATATAGGTACCAATATAAGATCTTCATACACATAGTACTTTTGACTTCACCTGCATGCTTCATATCTCATTCATTTCACAACATCATCATACCCTTAACCTTCATGTTCCAACGCCTCTCCTTACTTCATACCTCAGACATAGCTTCAAACCCTAGTCAAATTTAGCCTTCACGCCCTGGAAAACCTCATAGCATCATTCCCAGAATATAATTCTAGACTGTAGCATCACAACCTCAAAAAATCGCACTTTGCAGCATCATAGACCTTAGTCCTTCATAGCACACACTTAAAACTCTAAGAAAACTCCTCTTGCACACCTTTAGATCCTAGGAATATTCCTTATCTCCTCTTGTGCACCTCATATCTCTTATGCGCACTTGTACTTTCTCTTCTTGCTTGGATACACTTCAAATGCGCCCATCTATCTTGTATTTATAGTGTTTATGAATTCACTTATAAGGCCGGATTGTAAAATTGGTTGGGTTGACCTGTGTTTTATGGTTGGGCCAACCTGATATAATATTTCACATCTCCTCATTCCTATGGAGTTAGAGGGATTCCATATACCACTGGAAAGGTCTCGAAATAAAATTTTCAACCATATATCATATGCTCCCATTTGAGCTAGGTCTTTATAGTAAAAATAGCTTGAAAGATAGGGTATCCAAACCGAGCATCAATAATCTAAAAAAAATATTTCCAACAATATCCATCTTGCAATATTTATCTTGGACATTTGTAGTCTCCCATGTCTTTGACATCAATGACAACAATATTTCCAACAATCTCCCCTTTTGTGATTGATGGCAACCCTTAGTCAATTTTATAATACTCCCCTTGTTTGCAATTTCTTCCTTTGTCTGCAACTTCTCCCCCTTTGACATCAATGGAAAAGGGGTGCTCCCCTTGAGCTTGTGTTTCCCTTTACTAATGAGATGAGAGGGATATCACTCCAAGCTTTTGGCTAAAATATTTAAATGTGTCTCTGGGAAGGGGTTTAGTAAAAATATTTGCAACATGTTCTTTGGTGGAAATGTATTCCATCTTGAGACTTTGCTCGGCCACCTGTTCTCTTTGGAAGTGGTACTTGATTGGAATATGCTTCGCCTATGAGTGCATAACATGATTCTTTGAAATGTTGATTCCACTTGTGTTTTCGAAGATGATTGAGATTGGTTGATCATATTCTACCTTGATATCATTCATTGTCTGCTTCATCTAGAGAACTTGTGTGCAACATGTTGTTGCTCCAATATATTCGACTTCTATTGTGGATAGAGAGATTGAAGTTTGCTTCTTGCTCAACCATGATACTAGACTATTTCCTAGAAATATTGCTCCTCCACTGGTAGTTTTCTTTTCATCAATACTTCCCGCCAAAACTACATTTGTATATGTTGTTAGAGTGAAGTCCTTACTTTTTGAATACCCCAAGCCAAAGTCCAATGAGATTTTCAAATATCTCAATATTATTTTCACTACTTGCACATGTGTCTCCTTTGGTGCATATTGAAATCTTCCAACCAATCCTACTACTTGAATGATGCATGGCCTTGATTATGTCACATATAGTAGGTTTCCAATAATTGACTTGTAGAGTGTTTGATTTTCTTATGGAGATTCATCATCTTTTCTCAACTTACATCCTATGATGATGGGTGTAATGATAGGTGCACAGACTTCCATTCTGAATTTCTTCAACATTTCCTTGATATATTTGGTTTGAGAAATGAATATGCCTTTGTTGGATTGAGACATTTTCAACCCTAGAAATAATGACAATTCTGCAAGCATGGACATCTCAAATTCTTTTTGCACTTCTTCTACAAACTTTTGGCTCATTCTATCAACATTTCTTCCAAATATGATGTCCTCCACATAAGCCACAATGATCAACATATTTTCATTGTTTGTTTTGATGTAAAGTTTTTTGTATGTGGCTCCTCTTTTGAAACCTTGTTGTTGTAGGTATTTTTCAAGTCTTGAATACCACGATCGAGGAGCTTGCTTTAGTCCATAGAGTGCTTTCTTCAGTCTACATACATGATCTATGTTTTATGACAATTAAAATTATTCTGGTTGTTCAATATATACTTCTTCTTGTAAATTTCCATTTAGAAGGATTGACTTGACATCCATTTTATATACTTTGAAGTTCTTGAAATACACAAATTTGAAAAACATTTCGATTTCTTCTAATCTTGCAACTGGAGCAAAGGTTTCTTCAAATTCAATACCCTCAACTTGAGCATACCCTTTATAGACCAATCTTTCTTTATTTCTTACTACTTGTCCATCTTCATCCAATTTGTTTCTTAAGACCCATTTGGTGCCAATGACATTCTTATATTTTGGTATGGACACGAGTTCCCATGTCTCATTCTTATCCAGGTGGATATCGGTGGCCACCCACCTTTTCCAACTGGCTCAAAACAATTTTTTTGGTAATTTACTATTTTTAGCAGTTTTTAACTTCTGGGGCCATTTTGAGGCCCTAAACGACGATGGTATTAACCATCCCACCATCATATTTTTCACACATTGAAAACTAGTGTTTATGGGAAGTCATATGGAAGGAAGCTCTAGAGCCTATCAACCACACACTCCGCCCTGAATGGGTTGACAAAGCTACAAAAAATACATCTCCACCATCCTCCTAAGAAGATTTTTAGACTCATCATCAAAATCATTCTTTTCCTTCTTATTATTTTTTTTCTTTTCCTTGCAAAGTCTTCTGAAATGTGTAACTTTCCCATAGTTCAAACAATTTGCCTTGGACTTTATAGAATACCAAGGTATCCCATGGGTTTGGATCTATCATTTTCCCTCTCCTTGCCTTTCTCCTTTTATATTCCATGAACAATGAATACCTCAATGGTGGATTTAGAAGATTTCCTGCTCGCCTCCTTTGAGAGTAAAGAAGCCACAACCTCCTCAAGCACCAATTTATTTATAGTGCTTTCAATGACCATTATTAGGTTGTCTCATGAATCTGAAAAAGAACATAAAAGGGTCATACAATGATCTTCCTCATCTATCTTCACTCCAACCGAGATCAATTGGGTTACAATAGTATTAAATGCATTCAAATGTTTGACTACAGAATCATTGTCAACCATTCTCAAGGTGAACGACTTTTTCCACATAAAAAGTTTATTAACTAGGGATTTAGCCTAGTACAAATCCCACAACTTTTTATAGAAACTTGTGGCACTTTTTTCTTTAGAAACATTCAATAACACTGAATTATCCAAACAAAACCTGATAAGGCTTCTCACCTTTCTCTCCATCCCTACCCACTCTTCATCTTTCATGTCAATTGGTTTGGTTCTAAATACTGCAACCCATATATCTTGATCTAATTACATATGACTAATTTGCACTTGTAATATAAGAAAACCTTATGACATCATTTTAACAATTTAGATGCATTCGGACAGTCCATGTTATATTACAAAACCCGATGACATCTTTTAAATATGACATCATTTTAACAATTTAAATGCATTCGGACACTCCATGTTATTGTTATAGACTATTTTTTTTTAATCTTGAAAATGGTTGTTCGAGAGATATGTTTCTCACCATTACTTCCAGGGATGCGACTCAAAGGTTGTTCACTAATGATGCGACTCAAAGGTTGTTCGAGATAGTTGTTCGAGGGATGCGACTCAAAGGTTGTTCACTAATGATGTATGTGCATCTTAATCAATTATATCGACATTTTAACATCAAAACGTGCAATACAACAACATGGAAGCAACATAATGCCAACAAATAGTACAAACGGCGAATTTAATGTGATGGTGCTATTATGGATTATGGATTGTGTAGCACTTTTTTTTCACACGAAATTTTTCTTTTATATCATAAAAATATAAAAAGTTTTCTTGCAGACATAGGACCTTTAATCAAACACTATGAAGGCAACATACATAACTAAGCACTGTGCTAAAAAAACAAGATAACCTTAAGAATCATCCAATACTCAATGATAATAGAACAAAAGCACATGTGTGTATCATGAATCAAAGCCACATATGTGTGTATAATGTTATGTGTGTGTATGCATTTGTTGAAAACCCATGAGTTTATGAACGACATCTATCCTTAATGACTTTCCACACTTTACAATATCTTATGTTGGTGTTATTAATTGTTGTATTTCTATATATTACTAGAGAGCTATTTAACACTTTAGAGATTATTTTATTATTTTATTTACCATGGTAATTAAATTATATTTTTCTTCTTTAAGTTTGAATAGATGTTTAACTTTGAATAGATGTTCATTCACATAGTAATTTTTTATAAATATTTATAAAGTATTTAAGAGATGTTTTCCTACATTTGTAAATGATATTTTAGTAAATATGTTGATATAAATTAGTATATCTCATCCAAGGGATTAGAATTGGGCTCTTGATATTATGGAATTAGTCAAATGATTAATAACATTAACTATAATCGATTGAATTAACTTTTTAAATTTCTCTTTCACATACATATTGAGTTAACTCTTTAAACTTCTCATTCACATAATTTTATGTAGAACTATTCCAAATTATATTTATTAAAAAACCTTAATTCTGAGCAGGGATGATTTTAGGGGCTAAATTTTGTTCATGGGCTAATTTTCCATGATTTTTTTCCAAAATAAGATTCACTATTCTAAAAATGATTCACCCAAATTCTATAGGATAAAATTATTTTATCTTACAAATCGCCAAAATTTTATACAAACTATATAAAATTCTTAAAAATTTGAATATTTTAATAAAAATATCGTCAAACATTTATAGTTGGCATATGAAGGATCAATAAGATTCACCAAGGTTTCTACATTTTAAAATAAATTTCCATCCTTAAAATCATCCCTGATTCTGAGTAATATATAATTAATTCCTATTTAGCACACTTTTCGTTTACAAGTCAAATTGTTTTCTCTTTGCATTAATTCAATTTCATATCATAAATTTTATAAACCTTTTGAATGTAGATGCTCAAACCTTTTAGAGATTGAACTATGTGTGAGTTTTTGAAATGTCCAATAATTTGAGTGGGCATTGGATGTTTCAAAAATTCATACACAATGCAATTTTTAAAAGGCTAAACATTATCATAACTAATTATGAAAACTTATACATCCAATTTTTTGAATATTTAATCATTTTTATTAAATTAAAATATTTGAAAATAAAAAATAAATTTCAAAATCTTTAAATTTCACTCCTTTCATTTTCTCATGGTAAAAGAAATTATTTATAAGACATAAGAATGCAATTTTGTCTTTAAAATTAAAAAAAGGAAATTAAATATATTTAATATAGATTTTTCTAAAAATATCATATTACAACTTTTACATATTATTTACGAAATTAAATATATTTAATATGGATTTTTCTTAAAATATCATATTACAACTTTTACATATTATTATTGACTTTTATTTAAAAAAAAAAATTACTTATTTTTATGATATAACTTTTAATTTTTAAAAATTAAAAAGTATATATCAATTTTCATATAATTAATTTTATATATTTTTATTTTTATATTTTTATAAAATTAATTACTTATTAATTTAACTAATTATATATATAGGACATGTGTGGATGGGTTTGGATTGTGGAAACCCTAAGATTGGTGAGGGTTGGGACGTAGCAGTCAAGGGGATACTTCTTGTGTGTGCAGGTGGTTAAGAGATTGGGATGCAACATTTCCTTGGCGGTTGGGAGGAGGAGGTGGAGCTTATTGACTATAGTTGGGACCCAATGGAGGGTGTAGATATCTAGGGGTCTTTAGTTGGAACTTGATCAAACCATAGTCTTGACATGTTTCCTTTAGGGGCCGACAACAGAGCAGGGTTGTTAGTAGGGATTGTCTCCTCCTCTAGTCTGTTGGCAGGGTTTTCTCTTTGCGTTGGCACCAATCCATCTTTCGCCTTATATGCTCCTAGTGGTATAGAAGAGGGATAGGATTCGAATTTAGGATTTTTTTTCGGCTGGAGAATTTTTTTTGTTCTTATCCTTTCTCTATGTGGGTTGAAGCTCCATTGACAGAATACATTTGGGAGCCACAAGGTCAAGAAGATCTGGGTTTTCTCAGCGAAGGTGACATACTTCTTTCTCATCCCTAGTTTGGAGCCCTCATTCTGGATTTTCTGCAGTGGGAGAGGCTCTAGGTTACAAAAGCCCACAAAGGGGTTTTTTAGATCCCCTTTTGTTGGTCGAGTTCACTGACTCTTTGTTGGTCCATTCTTAGCCGATAGGGCCATCTATTTCAGGAAGAGAGGATCCTCCTGGGTCTCCAGGGGGTTTCTTTTCAGTCAGGTCAGAGCCAAAACCAAGCTCTCAACCCCAACTAGTCAGTGATCGCAAAAGGAAAAATAAGTGTGTTAATCCAAAGAACGACCCAACAAGACTGGTCTTGGGTGAGGACATTAGTATGGTTCAGGTTCTGGATTTTTCCTCCATGAAAGTGGTTGGGAACGCTTGGGGATGTCGATTCAACGCGAAAACTCTAAAGGATTTGGTTGATTCCCTCTGGTTGAGTCATATAGGGTATGTGCCCGCAGTCAAGGTTCTTTCTCGAGGTTGGTCTGTGTTCAAATGGGAAAATATTGAGGATGCAAATTGCATCCTTTCCACACCATGTTGCATGGATGCAATCCCTTTCCTCTTCAAGCTATGGATGTTGTTGTTTTATGAAGGAAACGAGTGGATGGATGTTGTTCCCATCTAAGTCTGTCTCCCATGTCTCCCGCTGGAGTTTTGGTCAAGGGAGATATTTAAAATGATCAGGAATTCTCTGGGTAGTTTCTAAGATGCAGACATGTCCTTCTTGGCCTTGGATGAGTGTGTAGTGGAGTGCATTCTAGTTTTGGAAAACCTAAGGGAAGGTTTGGAAAAGGATATGGAACTTGTGGTAGGAGGAAGGACCTTCAAGCAAAGGCTGGACTATGAAGGAGTCCTTTTTAGATTTCGGTGGTGTCATAAACAAAAGCATATAGTCAACCAATGTCCACTTCCCCTACGACCTAGGAAGACAAGTGAAGATT
Organism: Picea engelmannii; assembly: GCA_009831015.1. Classification (NCBI taxonomy): domain Eukaryota; kingdom Viridiplantae; phylum Streptophyta; class Pinopsida; order Pinales; family Pinaceae; genus Picea; species Picea engelmannii. The sequence continues at coordinate 460,784 of ML789088.1, read as the reverse complement.
CTTTCTCATCACAGGAAAGGCAGAAGAACAGGGAAACAAATGCTTCAAAATTCTCAGGTAATGATCAACCTCGAGAGAAGGATCTCAGGGTCCGAAAAAGACCCCCATCTAGAAGTCCCTCAACTGAAATAAATAAGTTGTTATCTTTCTCCCGTGAACTTGGAGTCACTCGACGCCTCATCTTTCATTTCAAACAAAGTTACCGACTTAACGAGAACTGTGACCTCAAAACGAGAACCCTGGCCCAAAAAACCCATATTTTTGTATAAAAACATGAAAATCAACCCCCAAATCAAAAGGTGGTGCTACTGGTAGCACCATTTTTTCAAACGAGGTCAAAATTACAACATTTTTCAAACATGGCCTTCAAAATTCATACAATAGCTCAGTAAAACCTTAAAATTGACATCTAAATAAAAAAAATGATGTTACATAAAGAAAAATGTTTTTTTTTAAACGTGAAAATTATAGATAATTTAAAATTGTATTTTTAGTTGTTGGTACCATTAAAAACAAAACCTCAAAATCAACCATCAAATTGAAAAGTACTTCTACCGATAGCACTCATTCTAAAATTTGGGTATTAAAATGACACATTTTTTTAAAGTGGTAAAATAAATCATCATTATTGTAAACAAAATCATAAAATAAACCCTTAAATACTTACTTTTTAAATCTTAGTTTATCACTCCAAACACAATATAATACAATAATGTCGTGAAAATATCATCCTATACTTTAAAAATTGAACATCACTTTTTAATATATTTTTTTAATTTTTATAAAAAAAAGTAAATACAAGATACATTGAATGAAACATAAATTATTTCTTAAAAGTATTGTTACATTGTCCATATTCAAAACATATGAGCTAAGAAATTTTATTATATTCTCCATAATCAAAACATAAAATTCATAAAACATAGAAATGATTCATAACTTCATGTAAGATCATATGTAAGTTCAATGTTCATTTCTAGTTACCATAAAAACATTATATGGATAAAAAATACATAAAATGTTTCATACACTTATTCAGATTGACTCGTGGATTCTAAAATATCATTAGATTCTACATTGTCTTCAGATGAATGATTAGATGAAGATGTAGATGATCCATACTCTTCTCTATTTCTTATGAATGCACCATCTGAGTCTACATGCATGACCAACATTTCAGATGTCAACAGCCTTTTAGATCTACGACTAGGTTCAACAGACTCCCATCTTGCAATTATTTCTTGTGGCAACAACCTCTTGATAATCTATGTTGTCCTGAAGCAAAGAGTTCCTCAATTTGTTAAATTGAAGTCATAAACAAGTATGTCAACATCCTCTAATTTTAAGAGGTCAGTGTGATGACGAGTTGTGTTTTGACTCTTTCTTTTTCTCTTTCTATTAACATGTTTCTCAGCCACCATCTTTGGCTTGTACACACCATTGAATGGGTGTGTACCTGTTGCATACCAATGTGTTTCAATTGCAATAACATCTTCATTTTCTTTCTCAATCTTTATAACCTTTGCAATCCATAATGGATAACCATGTGGATCTTCAGTCGCTAAGACTACAATCATGCTAACCTCCTTAATATCATGTACTGAACCCCTATAAAGATATTCTATGGCTTCACGTTGTGCACGTGACCTTCGAGAACCAATATACATTTCTCTTTCCTATGCTTATGTAAACTCAATAGAACCTTTAGATTCTTGTTGTTCAACAATGTATCTTTCTTCCGATTGATTTGGCATATTTTTTGGCCAATTAAATGGTGTCTTCAAAAATTTATCTTCATTTGTTGAGTTTGAAATTATGTCACTTTTACCATTGAAAAAAGACTCCCATGAAACATAATCAACACCATCAAAGTACTCATATGTATCTTTAATGGACTTTTTTTTATTTCTTCCAGACATTTAGAATAATCTACAACTCTATTACGCCTCTGCGCATTATGGATTTCAGCAACTGGTTGTAATAAAAATAAGTTTGATGCAAATATTGGATGATCTGGAATGAACTTCAAAAATGCTAAACCTGATGAAGGCCCCCATTCTGCGGTAGTTGAATATTGATTTCCCCATATAAATGTTTTCCCATAAACTTATTTGAAACAAAATTGGTGTTGGAAACTAATGTCATTAAGCTTCTTAATTCATTTTTCTTCGCCATGTGATCCCTAAATAAATCTTCACATGTCAACAGTTTCTTCTAATATATGAAAAACAGGATCTAGAATGTATGCTTTATTAATACATTCAATCAATGATGGTAGGCTTCCAACACTTTTGCTCTTTAATGTTACTGAAAAACGATTGAACATTTAATCAATATGATCATGAGTGTGTCCAACAAGAAGGAAACCAACTTTCACCTTTTGAAAGATTCCCAGTTCAACAAGCATGCTTAGATATCCAAACACAATTTGATTTTTATTTTCATGACTAGTGTTTTCCAACTATAGATAGAGAACTTGAGGAAGATTTCCATACCATTGAGTGAGAACATAATGAATTACGGCGATGGTCATATTTGCATCATTATGAATATTTGGAGCTGTGAAGTAAACTCTTGGACACATTTTTCCATTCAAAACCATACAACCAACCAAGTGAAATTGAATGAAATTCTCTTCTTGTAAATTTTTTGGTGTACAAACAAGATGTTGTAGAAGTGTTTTCTTCTGGTCCATGCCATCAATTATCATACCTAAATATTTGTTTGGAGCATCATAACACTTCTTCCGATGTTTGTACAACTTTTTCCTTTCACTTGATTGTTGATTCTGATGTTCTTGAAGTGCTTTGACTATGGAATCTGCGCATGACATAAAATGAAAATATTGATCATATGTTTTCATAGTTGATAACTATTCAATTACAAAAAAAAAAATAGTAAATGCATGCCTCTTTCTACCCCTTCAGATTTATCTCTTCTTGATTTAAGTGTAGCACATATATTGCAAATTCCCATCCTTGATTTCTTAGGAATACAGACATTGTTGAATTGTTTCTTTCATTTTCTTGTAAAATATGCATATGTTATCAAATTACCATTTCTTTCAACACCTTCATCATATTCTTTGTACAATTTATAGATTTCCCTCATTGATAAATTATCTTTTTGTCTCTATTTGGCATACACTCTCCATGTTTGTAAAAGAAGTCACACATCCATGACAATGTAGTGTTTGTTAATGACCGACTCTCTCGTCCATGATGTACCTTTGAATAAAATGAAGGATATTTTCCAACCTTGTTTGGATTCTTGATAGATGAAGACTGCGAATTGAGTGATTTTTTTTGAAATCATTTTTGCGAAGTAAAAGATTCCCAATGTGATAATCATATCATGTCTTGGTGGATATCATGCAACCCATAAAATATGAATTTTGCATGTTCTTATTCATTGACAAATATGTCTTCCTTTTATTCAAGGCATACATGTAGTCCATGTTTTCAAACAATTCATTTGACAACATTCACTTGAAATCAATTCACTTATGGAAATTGATTTAGTGAGAAATTTTTTCCTAGACCTTGTATGACTAGAATGATTTGGATTGATATAAAAAGGCCTAGTCTGCTCCCAAACACAATGTTTCTTTGCAATGTCTCCACTATTTCATCATCCTCACTAGAAGGAATTCCTCATCTCCAGAAGGAATATCAAGCAAAACATTGTCAAGAGATTGAACAAGAGAATGCCGATCACCTTGATTTGTTGTAGCTGAATGATTGAGAACATGATCTTCATTCCTAGGTCCATCATCATCTTCATTGATAATCTCATTGATAAGAGGAATATCAAACTCACTAGAAAAATGATTACCATCTTCATCAATGTCATTGGATCTTCCATGAAAATATTCACTTAAAGGAAATTCATCATCACCCTTAAGACTATCAATGCCATTAAGATCCTCACTTGGAGAAAAATTTCCATCATCGTCATCGATACCTTCAAAATCCTCACTTGGAGGAAAATCATCATCAACAGTGTGTCCACCATTAACATAATCATCTTCGTTGCTTTTAAAATCCGCACTTGAGGGAAATTGTTCATCATCCTACTTAGTGCCTTGAAAATATTCATCAAATCTTGAAAATCCTCACTTGGAGGAAAATCATCATCATCAACATTGTTGTCTCTAAATTCCCCACTTGGGAAAGAGTGTTCACCAATGGCATAATCATCTTCACTACTTTCAAAATCCACACTTGAGGGAAATTCTTCATCATCCACATTACTACCTTGAAAATCTCCACTTTGAGGAAAATCTTCATCATCCTTATCGGTACCTTGAAAATCCTCACTTTGAGGAAAATCATCATCACGAACATTGTTGCCTTTAAATTCCCCACTCGAGAAAGAGTGTCCACCTTTGCCATAATCATCATCACTACTTTTAAAATCCCCACTTGAGGGAAATTCTTCATCATCCTCATTTGTGCCTTGGAAATCCTCACTTTGAGGAAAATCTTCATCTGTACCTTTAAAATCCTCAATTGGAGGAAAATCATCATCACCAACATTGTTGCCTTTAAATTCCCCACTCGAGAAGGAGTGTCCACCATTGTCATAATCATCTTCACTACTTTTAAAATTTCCACTTGAGGAAAATTCTTCATCATATTCATTGGTGCCTTGTAAATCTTCATCAGTACCTTGAAAATCCTCACTTTGAGGAAAATTATCATGCCAATCATTTAAACTCTGATCACAGTCTCCACTTCGACCTACATTTTGATTATTTTCGATACTATTAAACTGTTGAACAAATTGATAACCATCATTCCTCCTCTTTATCATTGGTGCCTTCAAAGTCCTCTAATTTAGGGTTTTCGTGATGAACATGCTAAATAACATTGCTTTCACTATGATCAAACTTCTGACTAGCTGAAAAATACAACTCCTTATTTACATTACAAGCATTCCCATCGCATTTGCTAGTCCAACAAGAAGAGGTATGCGAACAATTTGTTGATGCCTCAGAAATAAAATCTTATTTATCTGATGAAGCCATCACTTCTCACTAAGAACATAGAATGATACAAATTGTCACCCTCCCAATGGAAATCTTATAACTTGCAAAATAAACTTTTCCCTCCAAAATGCCCTTCCCCCATCCGCCCCCAATTTTTTTCCTTTATTATTTTCCCTTCAAAATTAAAAATAACTTTTACTCTTTTATTTCGTTATTTACTTGTTAATTACAATATTTTTCATGTTTTTTTATTTATTTATCCCACATTCATTAAACTTAGTGAAGATCCATATAATTTTAGGTATATATGTAGACAATTTTCTTCTTTTTTATGTATCCCACATTCGTTATACTTAATAGTAATTTATATCATTTGTGTTATATATACAAAATCTTGTTTTGTCTTTTTACATTGTGTGAAATATTGGACAACATTCGTTAAATATTTTGGAGCAATCTACAAGGAAAAAACATTGAGAAGACATTCAAGGAGAATCTAGCATTTCAGAGGTTAGTTATTTTTTGAATTCTTACTATTTACCAAAAAAACATTTACAAGATCATATTTGAATCACATAAGGTTTTTTCATGCGAAAATTATAAAAAACCCTAAATTTTTTTAGATGTTTTCTAGTTTTTCTAGAAAAATCACAACTTTAAAAAAAATTGAGACCTTTTTTAAATAAATTTTAACAAAATTGTTAGAATTTTTCGAAAAAAAAAAGAAAATTTAGGTATTGTTCTTATAAAAAAAATTATGCTTTTTATTGTTTTCTAGTGAAAATTTTATAGTTTTGGCCCATGGTAGCTAGTGGGCGGAATGCCCCTCCCATGCAAGACCATTATTTGGCCTATCGGGGTGCTTGGGGGGATGTCAGGGATCACCCCAACCCGCCTATGACCACAATCATGTGAGGCTGTGACTTGGCCATGGGGGCCAGCCCCCCAGTGGCCAAGTCACGACACAGGGGCCATGACTTAGCTGTCAGGGGGTTGGGCCCCACAGTCAAGCCTTGGGCGCGGCTAGGGCTTGGACGCGAGGGTTGGGGCAATGCTGGGCATCGCCACGGCCCCTTGCAACCAAGGCACAGTCCCACAGGGGGCCAAACTTGCGACCAAGCCATGGGCATGCCCATGGCTTGGCCATGGGGGGCAGTCCATGTGACCAAGCCTTGGGTGCGCCCAAGGATTGGTCGCAAGGGCATCCCCCATGACCAAGCCTTGCATAACCCAAGGCTTGGTCGTGGGGGCTTTCCCCCCGCGACCAATTCATTGTCCAATGTGGACTGTGAATTGGCCACGGGTGTAGTCGGGGCGATGTCCGACATTGCCTTAGCCCCCGTAGGCCAAGGCTTAGTCCCGACATCGCCCAGTGACTCCATGGGTCATTTTTTTTTTTTTTTTNTAACTTAGTTGTCATAGTCAATGTTTTTTTTTAATTTATTATGAGGTAAAATGCCTAATTTTTTTTTCATATAGGAAAAATGGCAGGAAAGAGATTATTTGTGAATGTATCTGGACCACAACCTGCAATAATAGCATCCAAAATTGCAATTGGGACCTCCATGAATGCAAGGCAACAAATTGATAACACAACACCTGAGTTGTCAAAGGAAATGAAGAATTTTAGAGAGTAGAAAATTGTCAAAGGTGAAAACAAACGAGAATATTCTTGGTTTGTTAAAGACAAACAAGACAACAATGGAGAAAATATATATGTGTATTGTGTCAAGTTTAAACATGTGCAAGGAAATTATCAGCCACTTGACTTGTTACGAGATATATGTTTGGTGCCAGACATAGATATTGTTTATGCACTCGTCAAACAAGCCATGATTTATATCAAGATTAGATATTGTTTGAAATTGAGAAATTATAACAAGGATGAATGTTTTACAAAATTATGTGCATCCATCATTGAAGACATTGAGAAAGGCTATGTAAGTTGTTTTTTTTTTTTTGTATCCTTTAATACTTTTAGTATCATGTTAATTTTTCAATTTTATTTAACACATAAATGTTATATTTTATTTTTACAAGATTTTGTTGAATGACTTTCAAATACGTTAGTGGGGATTTACTCTACAGATAAAAATATCATGGATGTCATCCATGTCTTTCATATTGAAAAGACACAAGAAGGAAGGAGAAATAAACAAAAAGTAACAGAGGTTGAAACTGCAAGAGTAGACATAGAAGGACCTGAAAGAAGAAAGAAAAGTCCTCATTCTAGAAATCCTAAAAAGGTTACATTTGAAAATGAGGAAACTCCAAATGAAGAATTTTTTGAGATTAGTCCCAATGAGGTTATCACTCCTTCTCGCAAAAGGAATAAACAAGAGAAACACAAAAGAGCGATGGATGAGGATGATTCCATTCCAATTGATTATGAAGAAAAAGTTGATTTAGATAAAACCCATTTAAATCATAAGAGAAATAAATCAAATGTTGTTGATGATGAAGAAACCATCATTAGCTCTGAATATTATAATGAAAGTCCTAAAGGTAGCAGAGAAATAATAACACCAGGTGATGATCTAGATGATGGTATTATGAAAACAACACAAAATGTCATTCAAAATAGATTGATGACGGAGAATTGTAGATTTTAACCTTGTACAATATTTACTGCAAACAAATTTTTAGTAAAAGAACATAAAAGATACAATGGCAAATACAAACATTACACAAAGATTTTTTCCCTAGAAACCCAAACCAGGAAAACCAACATATTCTATATTTTCATCGTGTTACATTGTTTACAATACAATATACATATAGGAGCTAGCGACATCCAAAACCCTAACCCAATGACCTGGATTAGTCAACAACCCTAATTCCTTAACTAGAAATAGAAAACCATCGGCAAAGAAACCATGTGCCGAAAAACCACCTAAATATGTGACACATTTCTCGAGGCAGAAAAAAAATTTCTCAGGGGCGCAACCCCCGCACAAGGGGGAATTCTCCCCTTTGCACCCCCAAAGGGGGGTCCTAACCTCAAACCCCCTTGCACGCCCAGCACAACGCACATACACTACTACTCGTGCAAAGAATATAACACATACCCAACAAGAACTTCGTTGATGATGGCCATGCATTTCAATTGAATGTGAAGTGGCTTTATAAACCCACAGAAGGAAAAGAAAATGTCAAATTAGAAAACCACATCACTTACATAGTCACAATTTGAAAGCATTGATTAGGTATAATCCATATGCACATGTGGTTGACTACCTAGTTCTTGTTGACCCAATGGAAGTTCCTCAGAGGGATGAATTTGATAGATCAAAATGTTTTGACTACAAATATTATGTGATTGGAGGAAATCATTTTGCAGAGGATAGAAGAGAATTGATGCAAGAATATCCCAATAATCCTCTTTTTGAGAAAGTAAAATGCATAATTTATGTTGGTTTAACAGATTTAGAAGCAAATTTATTGGCATGAGAGCACAACACAGATAATGAGTACAGAATGTCCATGAATTTCATTCAAATGTTGAGATTTATCCATAATGATTTTTCTAAAATATGTCGTGGGAAGAGATCAAATGTTGATGCCAAGTTTCAGAAGCAATGTTGTATGGAAATAAAGTTCTCAATTAATGATGAAAATGCAAAAGGAAAAAATTGCAATGGATGTGATGTATTTAGAGCTTTGGATAGTTATTTTCAATTGAGATTTAGAACTGGATAGGTATGGGATTTGATAGATGAGATCTTTAGCCTATAGGAAAATATTGGTATAAAAAATTAGAGTTAAGAAGGCTAAACCATTAATATGTATCACAAGTAAGATATGTCTTGAAATAAAAAATCTACCAAAAGATATGACTATAACACCTTGAAGAATGATACAAGGAGTGAAGGATGAGAAAATTATCATAGCTATATTATCACATGTAAGGTCAGGTGAATTGTTGATGGAAGAAATGTGTGATGAATTTAAAAAGTAAGTTTGTCGAGTTATTTTTATTTATGTTAGGACAAGAATTTTTTTTTTTTTAGTTTAACATATCAATGTTCTAAGTATGTTATTATATATATCATTATATCATTATTATTTTTTATTTAGTCACAAGGTGTATATGGGAATACAAGAGGAAATGGTTAAGATGTTGAATGAAAAAAGTTGGGATGATGTTAAACTCAACTATCCAGATTCAAGCTATACAACAGTGTTGAAATAATTTTTTGTTGCATTAAAAAATGTATGTTGATTTATTACATTCTTATTATTCGTTTGTAGGTTAATTTATTTATATTTTAATAGTTATAGATATATAACTATATGTTTGTTTATTTCATTAAATATGCCAAAGAAGAATGCAGATTGAGTGCCTGAAACCTTCAAAAGTTTTATTAAAAAAATCAAGTTTGAAAGAGAAAGAAGGAGACATGTTCAAATTCTTGAACTTGATGACACCCTTGATCACTACATTTGGAATGGGCTCGACATTGTTCAATATAGAGTAATATTAGGTGATTGTGAACAAATTGCAAATATTGTTCCTAAAAAAGAATACTCTCTAGTTATTGTGGATATCCTTGATGGTCATAATATCTAAAACATTGGATATGATACTAAGTCTTATACTTATCAAGATTTCAATAAAGTGGTTATGGGATTTATGGAAGTCACAACATCACCATTTTGGAGTTTTATGGTTTTTCATTCAGACACAACAAGGATTGGTACAATCAAGTTTCAAGAGAAAATAAAAGACAAGGATGTAGCTTATTTGGTAAGATATTGAAATTATATGTTTAACAATTCAAATTAGAAATCAATTTTATTAATTCACAAGTTAATTGAATTTGCACTTATTTATGTTATAGGCACAAGCCTAATAGTCAGATCTCCAATAGAGAACCATTTACATATGATATTGGGAGTATACAACTGTCAACCTGGACAAAATATGATTCTTATAATTATATTTTTGTCAATGTAAATGATGGAGGGAAGCCTAGTAGTTTATTGGTTTGCAATGTTGTAGTTAGAAAGCTAACATACGAGGAAAATGATTTGAAAGGACAGATGGATAACATTTATCAAAAACCACAAGAATTAATTAATTATCTTACAGATACATTTTCAAAGCAAGGATATTGAGTTTTGGATTTGTTCTCAGGTTCAGATAAGAATTATGATATAACATTTATGAAATCATACTTCAATCTTATATTATTTTTAATTTATGTATTTTTATTGTATTTAACTTCATTATTTATTTTGTATTTGGTGATTAGGTACAACATTAGCGCGTTGCTTACAAAAAGGAAGAAATTGCATAGCTATATAAAGTGACCCAATATAGTGTGGTTTTATTCAACAAAGAATTAATATTATTCCAGTTCTTCCAGATGAAATGCAATAAGTTGGCTTGAGAAAAGGAGATTTTAGTGAATCAAAGGTGGAAAAAATGTCAAAGGAACCTCAAGTACCATTAGGAGGATTGATTGGAAATGATCACTTTGGAGAACTTGTGAATATCAAAGACCTAATGGAAGCGCAAAATGACACAATGGAAGCACAAAATGATGTCCAATAAGATGATAATGTGTATGTTGAGAATGATGAATTTGAGATATATGATATTGTTGATTAGTTTTAAGATACCCTTGAAGACGACGCTCAATTTTGCAAATTTTTTATGAGCCATAACTGTAATGTTTTGACTTTCAGATTTTAAAATAAGAATGAATATGTATCTATTGTTGTTTTATGATGAATCTTTTTTATTGTTTTCTTTTTACTTTTATTTGTATGTGAATCACTATACTAGGGAAAATTTTATTAAATTTTGCGAGTTTTTTACTTCAAATGTATAAAAATGTGGAAAAACTGTCAATTTTTTTATAATCTTTTCACTTTTTTTTGTTCAATTATGTCCATACAATGTTTTATTTGACATGTTATTTTAAATGAATAGGTACCAAAATGTATAAGTTTATTATTATATATGGTTGTAATTGTAAAATGTATATTTTTTTGTTAAATATTCAAAAATAATGTTATTTAACTACAATTATTTTCTACATGTACAGAAGTAAAGGTAAACAATGTGTTAAAAATTATATTTTTCACTATATTTTAAAAGTATGGAACCATAAATTAATTAAGGAGACACAATTATATGAAAAATATTAATTTCAAAAAAGCAAATGATAAAAAACATTTTTAAGATTGAAATAAGCATGGAAAAATGACTAAAAACATCCTTGAAAAAAAAAATAGAAAAAATTGAAAATAGATGAAAAAATAAGCATTTTAAAAAATAATGTGGAAACATTATGGATCAGAAAATTTCAAATATAAAAAAAACACCTAAAAAGGGAGGGGGGTGCTACCGGTAGCACCATTTTTAAAAACGGGGTAAAAAAGGTGACCCCCCAAAAAATGAGAACTTTGTAGAGTTCTCATTAAGTTGGTAACTATGTTTCAACAGGAAATCCTCCCTAGTGTCGTACCTGTGTGCACCGAGATCTTTCTTCGGGGTACATCTTTTATACCTTCTCACTCTATTAATATTTTGATAAACTCTCTTTCTGTTCTAGGCAAGGATCGGTTAATCACTCTACAAACCCTTCCTCCCACTCATATTAGTGAGTTTTCCCCATCACCGAGTGCCTTGCCTCCCCCTCAGAAAAATGCTCACTTGGCCCGAAGAATCAGAGTCCTCCTTGGAGTCAAAGAGGGAGGCCATCATCTACAACCTAAGAAACAAACTGGTGATGGGACCTATGGGGACTGCAAATCCAGGGTTAGGGGAAAATTTGGGAGCCATGCCAGGATAAAAAGATAGAGGATGAAAATATCTTCTCTCAAAAGCTCAATTTTCGGGGCACTTAGATCAATGAAGCCTCAAGAGGGATTTTCCCCATGAAAATAATTTCGCTAAATTACAAGGATGTGGCAGGCTCGTCAAAAAACACCTCCTTTAATAGGTTGGTGGATTCCCATCAACATGATATTATGCTACTGCAAGAAACTTTGTGAGGGAGTGGGGTTGTGGTTTCTTCACTGGAATCGCTTTTCCCTCAGTGGAATTTCATGGTTGTGGACGCAATAGGTAGGTCAGGAGGATTCGAAATAGGTTGGTGCAACAACAAAATAGAGGTTCTTATCTCTTGGGGGTTTGATTCGGGTCTTGGAGCAGAGATCATATATGCATAAAAAGGAAGGCTCTTCACATTCCTAAATATATATGGGCCTTACCTGGAAAGATTTTCCTACTGGGATTCTTTTATTCAAAAATCCTTCTTTTCAAGAGACAACCTAATTGTCGGGGGAGATTTTAATTTTTCCATAGGTGTTGCCGAGGTGTGGGGCTCGAGGGCCCGTTTTGATCCTCTCTTGGACTTCTTTCGACATATTCTCTCAGAGGTGGTCCTCTATGATCTTGCCCCATTAAAACTAAGGCCCACATGGAGAAATAAGAGGATAGGGTGTTAAGAACCAAATATCAATATAGCATAGAAAAACCTTAGAATAAGTACTCAACGCCTTGAAAAAGAGATAATTTCAGATACTAAGCCTCTTCGAGAGGGAAACCTCCTTTTACCCCACATAAATGTTCAAGTACAAGATGATTCCAAATGAAAATGTCTCCTTGGTATATATAGGAGACTAGGAGGTATAATTACAACTAATGGAATAAAGCCGACATAAATAAAATAACATTACTAATGTAATATTCCCTAATTAAGGGGTAATGAGCCAATATTAGGGCTTAACATGCCCCTCCCCTTGAGACAAGTGTTGTTCGCAATGCTTGAGTAACTCTAGATGCTTTTGTATAAAAGACTCATCTTCCCAAGTGGAATCTTCAGCTGGTAGTTTCCTCCATTTAATGAGATACTCTAAAATGGATCTATTCCTCAGCTAGCGAATTCTTGTGTCAGTGATGGCTTCAGGCTCCAATTTGATTTTTCCTTCCTCGTCAAGTTCTGGCAATATAGTTTGAACTGACATTTTGTCGCCTATAATCTTCTTTAAGCATGAAACATGGAAAACTGGGTGTACCCGTGAAGATGTAGGCAACTCCAATTTGTATGCC
>ML789088.1:413642-432341 GCA_009831015.1 Picea engelmannii | reverse complement strand
TCTGCCTCTTCCTCTTCCTCTAGCTCGAGGAAAAGTATTTCTATCAGCATACTGCCCTCTCTGTGAGCTTCCTCCTCTCTCATGTTGAGTTTGAGGTTTCTTCCCCTCTTCTTTATATTTCTGAGTTCTGTCTTGGGCAATTGTTTTGCCTTTGGCCTTACTTCTACCTCGACCTCTTTGACCTTGCTTCCAGCTCAGCTTCTCTTCGACTTTCAGATCTATCTGATAAGCATCTTCCACATTTTGAATGGTCATCATGCTCATCTCATCTTGAATGTCATACCACAGACCATTCATGTATCTGGAAACTTTTTTATCATTGGTTTCTCGATGACCTTCTCTGATGTTTATCTTGTAGAACTCTTCAATGTATTCTTTCACTGACATTAGCTTCTGTCTCAAATTCTGCATCCTCTAAAACAGAGTGATTTGATAATCCTTGGGTATAAATTTGGCTTTCATCTTTGCAACCATTCTATCCCAGCTTTTGATTTTCTGCTTTCCCTTGCAGCGTCTATCAGCCTGCAGTTCATCCCACCATAGTGTTGCATGCCCTTTAAGTCTAGTAATGACATGTTTGACCTTCTTGTCTTCCTCAACATCCTCATAGTCAAAGTACTTGCCTAGAGCTCTAATCCAGTCTAGAAGCTCTTCAACATCCAGGTTTCCTTCATACACTAGAATGTCCATTTTTTCTTGGGCACCTATCCTTGCAACAACCCTGAATAGGCGTTCGTCTGTAGCATCTTTGATTGCAACTTCTTCTCCTTCATTTCCAGTTTCATTTTCACTTTTGGCCTCGCTGATATCCCTAGTGTCAACGGTGCACCTCTGTGTCGTCTCCATGGAATCAAGTCTGGCACGTAACTCGCACATTTCTCTTTCTCTTGCTGGATCATGCATTGGCATTGGCCTGTCTCTTCTTCTCAACGATATGGCTGTAAAATGTTCCCCTGTTCTCTCTGCTACAGAAAGCAAAGAACTTGTTCTGAGCTCTGATACCACACTGATGCAGCACCCCCTGCCTCAGCAGGTTCTGCGTGACCTCCCGGTCTTAGGATCGTTCCAAATCTTCCCTTGAGTCAGATTGACTCTTTGGTTTCCCCACAGGGAATAACACACACACAAGGTGTATTCCACAACTGACCAACAAATATGATCGGGGCTTTTCTTTTCCTTTCGGGATTTCAGATTTTGTGATTTCGCAAATCCTGTTGTCGAGCCCCTTGTCTCTTCAACCTCCGAAACTTGAAACATCAACGAGGGTTGACTTCTTCAATGCGCCGAGCACACACCTCTTGTTGCCACTTATTTCAGCTTTTCGGAACTTGAGTAATTGACCAACACTCGTTCCTCTTCCCTTATGATTTTTTGGTTTCCAAAATTTCCCCTTTTGGCAAGATTGAAGGTCTTTCGGGATTTTCCCCGAAGCTTGACTACTCCCCTGACTTCTGTCGCACATATCCTCCGATTAATGCTTAGGACCAACCTTTCGGCTTTTTCCTTTTCACGATTTCGGGAGTTGCGTTGACATGCAACTCTGTCTCTTGACTCCCGAGACCCCGAAACCTGATTGGGCCCACAACTATTTTCCTTCAATGTTTTAGGAATTTTTTCCTTTCACTCTTCGGGATTTCGCGACTTGCGAGATCCACAGCAGAAAGGTTCCTCACCTCCCAAAACTACGATCTCTGAATTCCCGAAACCTCACCTCCAACATGATCTACGACTGAGATCCTCCACGATCCAACGACTCTGGATCTTTCGGCTTTTCGTGAACCAGGAGTTTGAAACTCTCAATTCCAAAGATCGCTGCCTCCTCTACTTCCCGACACTCGAAGTGTCGAAATGTTGAAATCTTGAAATTCACCCCAAGGCACATCGTGTTTCGCGACTTCGGGATTTTCAATGCTAAGCACCCCGGCTCCTTGTCATCAAGATTCCCGGTATGCTGAACCCCGATATTCTGAAATGTCGATGTTTCACACGAAAGGCACGTCACGTTTCGCGACTTCGCGATTTTCAATACTAAGGTCTCGGTTCCTTGTTATCAAGATTCCCGGTATGCCGAACCCCGAAATACCAAAATTTCACACTTGATTATCCTTTTCACGAATTGGGAGTTTGAGTGACTAAGGGTTTTGACCTACACTCCCAACTTATGGGTCTCGAATTCCCGAAATAATTTGACGGTTCAGACAAACCACGATCAACTGTCCACATTGATTCTTGATGTCAGGGTGGCAGATTCGTCCAACTCCTAACCACCTTCTAGCTCCTCTGGATCCTACAGTCCCCACGATTTCGCGAGTACTCCTCGGAGAATTTTGACCGCCCGATTCACTCCTCAATGATTTTTGCGAGACAAATCGGTGTTCTCCCTCCTAAACTTGTCTTTTATGAGATGCTTTCAACTTTCGTCTCCCTTTGAACACTTCAAAGGTATTATCCCTCCTGAGCTTTCACTTGTAAACTCAAGTCCCCAAAATGAATTATGCTCGCACTCCTTGCGGCAATCTTTCAAATAACATATGGTTATTTGAGTCCTTGACTCTGTGTACTCTTTGCAACAACATTCCTTCCACCTTCACCTTAGTTGATAAATTTTAAGGTTTCAACTAGCTTGCGCACACCTTGCACGGCTCTGTACTTCACCTGCACTTCTGCTGCTATGAGAACAATGGTATCTTGCCTGAGCTTTCCGAGATAAAACTCAGACTCTTGTCAACACACACCTTGCAGACGTTTCACTGCACTCCTTGCAGGAACTCTCAGGATGAGAAACAATTGAAACTCATTCTTCTCCTCTCTCAGACTTCATATACTTAACATGAAATCACACATTCAACACAACATTGAAACAAATGCATAAATAGAGAGAATAAAACAACTGTAAGCATACCATTCAACAAATGTAAACAATAAGCATCATAACACCATGAAAATTGAGTCAAAGATTCATATATTAACTCAAGTGCTCCTGTACATGGGTTCTTCTCTACAGTTCTCTGCTACAGTTCAATAGCTTATGAAAAAAATCTCTCTTTTTCTATTCTAATGATCTACAATAATACAAGGGTGAGGGTGTCTATATCCATTTTCCCTCGTATGCTTCTAAAATTGTCTAATCTCTTAATTCAAATCTACCTACTTTCATTAAACAGATTTAATGTCTATTACGTCCGGCAGATGAGAACAAATCGCTCAAGATATGTTTACAACATGCAAGTACGCTTCCTTTAACTACTACATTAATATCTGCTCATTAATTTTTCAAAAACATTTCAAAATGTGCAAAATGTGTGTTGCACTTTTTCAGCTGTCTTCCGCCTTTATGGTTGTTTGGCTAGCTGCTTACGATGCTCCTGCATCATGGATGAAGAATCTAATGTGCACCTCTTTATGCACTATCCTTATATTAATGTTTTTTGGAAAGAGGTCTCAAGAATGATGGGACAACTTGTTTCATGGAAAGGGTAGTCGATGGAAGAATCATGGAAATTTTAGACCTCAAACACTACAAACCATAATATCATAGCTCTCCCACTCTTCGCTTATTGGGGTACGTGGCTGGCTAGGAACTCCTCAATTTTACGAAATAAAGATATTCCTCAAGAAGTCATTGTTTCTCAATGTGTAAGTATTCTAGCTCATTTTCCTCAAGAAAAAGGAAGGAAGGTTATAAAGGAAACTCAGGAAGAAACAATGGATCACTCAAGGTCGTGGGATTTTTTTGACAGCACTTTGCAAAATAAAAATAAAATATGTGGTGGAGGGGTCATCTTACACCTGTCAAGACAAGTGTGTTTCAAAATTAAGATGGGGTTGGTCTCGGGAACCAAGAACTATGCAGAATTGATGTCTTTAAAACTACTTTTACTCTTTGCAAAGGAAAACGTTGTAAACTCCATTCATATTTTTGGTGATTCTCAAATTGTTGTAAATTAGGTTTGAAATTCACAACAATGTCATAGCATTCTTTTGCTTCATGTTCTTGAATATTTTCAAAGACTTGTGGCCTCTTTTGATTTTGTTGATATCCATCATGTTAACAGAGAAATAAATATGGTAGCAGACCAACTGTCAAAAGCAGGGATATAGTTGGACTATGGGCAATGGTTGATTGAAGAAGATAACAATGGCACATTATATGAGTTCTATCATAGGTCGTTTATAGAAAATCGACGTCGTCTATAGTTTTCATATCATTTATGAACAACAAAGTTTTTATGAACGGATCGGTATTTTGGATGGATCTACTTCTAGAACTTCTCAAGTTTTTCAATTGAAATGCAGTACATTTTATTGTCTCTCTTTCCTGTAAAACACTATGTATACAATTATGGTCTTTTTGAGGTATTTATGTCTCCCAAACAAAAATATGTAGTCGCTTTTGTGTTTCTTGGGAACTATCCCTTTGAGACCATGAGGACTCCATGGTAAAATCCCAACAAATGCATGAAGACATGCATCTTCAAAATTTAATTTTCTTTATTTCACGGAATAAAATTACGTTTTTCTGAGGAAAAAAAAAACTAATTATATAACTAATTATTTCATAATATATTCATTTATTAAAAATACACATTAATATTAGTATTTATCATTAAAACATGTATATATTATAGTTATAATACTTGTTCTTGGAACATGTATATTTTATAGTTAATCACTTTTATTTTATCTTTGAGGATCTTTAACTCGTTTTTATATTAACATAAATCAAAAACCAATTTTAATTTAAAACACACACATATATAATTTGGGGAAAACGGGGATAAAATTGATTTCTAAATTAAAAAAATAAAACTTTTAATATATATATATATATATATATATATATATATATAATAGAAAATTGATTTGTAAATGAAAGTATTTTCTTTATTTTGTCTCGTTAGTAATTTCTTTTCCAAATTAAATTTAGACGAATAGTGTATGATCACTTAATAAACTTAATCATTGATGATTTTCAATGTAAATGTGAACTTAAAATGAAATGGGATGTTTTTACTTAATGAGATGTCTACAACTTTAGTGGGTTTAATGGTTAAGAACATTTGTTGCATATAGCCTGAGTGGTCTCAATGGTTAAGAACATGAATTTCCTCTTTGGAGGTCACAAGTTCAAATTCAGAGAAGGGTAGGATATGTACACCTCCAATCCAGAGTGTGGTAGGGTATGTACACTTTAGTCCATTTTCCAACAAACAAGGGGGTATTATTTATGCATATGTTAAAAGAAAAAGAAAAAAAAGAATAGGGAATACTCCATACCTTTAAAAATTGAAGTAAAATTGGATTTATCTAAATATTTTATAAAATAAAAATATATATTTTTAAAATTTAAAAATTATTTTAATTTTGATAATATTTCATTTAATTTATAATTTTTATATAATTTTGATAAACTTTATAAATATTTTATTACACAAATTAAACTAATTAAAAATCAAAATTATTAATTTAATTTATAATTTTTATACGAGCCTAGATCCATCTTAACTCCGGATCTATCAAGTGCCGATAGAGATCAAATCTCTTTAGGTGCAAACCTTTCTTAGAGTGCAAAAAATATCTCGAGGTGTAAACCTTTTTTAAAGTGCAAAACTTGAGTGAAGGTTAAAGGTTTGCACCTCAATAAATTTGATCTATCTCAGCGCTTGATTAATCAAGAGTTAAGATGTATCTAGACTAGTGAGTCGTGGACAGTCACACAAAATTTGTAGATCATCAACATTATGTATATGTATATGTCTAAGATTAATCTGATCATATTAAATCTATTTAGTTACTTTAATTTGTTGAGAACATAAACACTATTAATTAAAGAGTATACTTAAAGAGTTAAGATGGATCCATCATTTGTGAGCTAAAAGGTTTGCTAAAGGGAGGAAAAGTTAAACTACTTGTGAGCCCACAATTGAGTAAATTTGTGTTAAAGGGCGGTTGAAATCTTAGACCATTCAAATCTTTAACACTAGATATTGAAGTAAATGTTGTACCTTGTGTATCTTGCTTCCCAATATTAATAGTACCTTTCTCCAACGTCAATCCTTGTGTCTTATGGATTTTTAAACCCTAAACAAGTTTCAAAGGAAGCTAGTTTTTATTACCTCTTTAATAGGTGTAATATGAAGCTAGTTTTTATATTTCTACTACAGTGAATCATTTTTCATTGTACTATAAGTGAAATCAGTGTACCACAATATTTTTCATTATTGAAATCATTTCGACTACTTGATTGCACTAAGTGATTTTTCATTGTATCGTCATTAAAATTAATGCACCTTATTGTTTTGCATTAGGTTATCGTTGAAATCAATGAAACTACTTTATTGCTCTAAATGAATTTTTAGTTATATCATCACTAACATCAATTTTCTCTATATCATCACTAAAATCAATGCACTTTATTGTTTTGCATTAGTTGATAGCTAAAACCAATGCAACTACTTAATTGCTTTAAATAATTTTTTTATTGTATTAGCACTAAAATAAATATATCATTTTGTATTCTTTATATCATTGTTGTAATCAATGCAGCTATTAGTTATATCATTGTTGAAACCATCGACACATTATCATTTTGCATTATATCATTGCTAATATCAATGCAACTATTTGTTATAGCATTGTTGAAATTAATGCAACTATTTGTTATATCATTCTTGAAATCATTGCAACTACATGACTACTTTAAATCACAAGGCCAACCCTTCCCAACCCACTCATAAAAAACTAAAGAAGTATATTAACTTGATCATTCTATATAATACTATGATAATAAATTAATATGATTATAATTATATATTGACTATATAAATTAATATGGTTATAATAATATATTAACTATATATTATTGTTTTGCATTAGGTGATCACTCAAACCAATGCAACTACTTGATTTCTTCAAACATTTTTTCATTGTATTATCATTAAAATCAATACACATTATCATTGTGTATTATATTATTGTTGAAATCCATGCAAACATTAGTTATATCATTGTTGAAATCATCGCAACTATGTGACTACTTTACATCATTTTTCTTTGTATCATCACTTAAATAAATACACTATGTGACTACTTTACATCATTTTTCATTGTATCATCACTTAAATCAATACACATTATCATTTTGCATTATATTATTGTTGAAGTAATAGAGGAAGAACTGAGGAGAAGTGAAGGGATAATCCATTACCTTCCTTAGGTTCCTTCAAGAAACTGAAACCCTAGCCTCCATGAGGATGAAACCATAAGAAAGGAATCCCTAAGGAAGAAAAGGTAAGGGAAAAAAAGAGAGGAAATAAGAAAATAATGGGACAGTAGGTTCCAAGATTTTTTATAAAATAAGATATTTTAATTAAAATAAAATAAAACTACTAAATAATAATGGGAGAGTAGGTTCCAGGATAATTCTTAAATTTATTTTGTAAAAGTTTCCTTTGATTTTATTAAGTTACATAGGGAATATTGTTGGGTTGTTATATTCTTTACAGTGAAAGTCTAGTCAAGGTGGATCGAGTAATAGTCGAAGTCGAGGGTTGAGGTAGATCGACACAAAGTTGAAGGTTGAGGTTAGTCGACTCAGTAAATTCGAAGTCGAAGGTTGAGGAAATTCAACATGGTAAAGGAATCAAAAACAAGTCGAAGAGGCCAACCAACAAGAGGTCGACATGCATGCATGTGGCAACCGACTAAAGATCGAATGAAGGCCGACTGGTAGTCAATTGGTAATACAACTTGGAGTCTACTATAACAGAATCCTGAGATTCACGAGATTTGTATCCAATGATCTACATGGATCTGTAATCGTTTTTTGGCACCAAGTCTTTAGGGTTTTTCCTATTGTAAATCATATAAAGAGGCGTGTTATAAGGCCATAAATGATAATCTTGAATATTTAGATGATGAATGGATAATTGCCAAGCGTCTGTAATTTAGAGGTTGGTGGTGATGCAAATGTAAGTCAGATTGCATACATGATTGTTCTTTCACAGACAAAAGGTTATGATGTTGATTGTGTCTTAGGTGTAGACCAAGGTTAGACATGTAACCTTTTATTCATATTGAATAAGAAAACAAGAGAGCAGAACACTAAAGGAATGTTGGTTTTCTCGATTTGGGTTTCCAAGGTAAAATCTATGAGTACAATGTGATTGTTTTTTCATTTATGATCTTGATTAAATTCTTCTTCTCTTCTGTTAGTTTTAGTGTGGAAGTGTGTCACATTTTCTGACAAGTGGTATCAAAGCCTTGTTCATCTCTATCAAAGTGGTATCAAAGTTGTGCTATGCTTCTATGTGTGTATCAGAGTTGTGTTATGATTTGGTGTGTGTATCAGATATTGATTTACCAATCTTGAATCTGAGCACTAAAACCTAGGTATAGTAAGAGTTGTAAGCCATAAATTGTGTTAAAGATCGTGGTAAATAATGGAAAGAAGTTCAAGAATAGAGATAGAAAAAATCAATGGTCATATTTTTTAGCTTTGGAAGCTTAAAATGGAATATCTTCTTGTAGATCGAGAAAAATGGACAATGGTCTATTCAGGTACCCAACCAATAGGCATGTCGACGGAAGAATGGGAGAAACTCGAAAGAAGAGAAAGAAGTACGATTCAGATTTGTCTTGCAGATCCGGTACTGTTGAATGTATCAAGTGAAGATTCATCCAAGAAACTGTGGGACAAGATGGGAAGCTTATACTAGTCAAAATATTTGGTAAATAAGTTGTTTCTCAAAAAGAAACTCTATCTTCTAAGAATGAATGATGGTATTTCGGTGACTGAGCAATTAAATGCATTTAATACCATTTTAAGCCAATTATCATATGTGGATATTAAAATCACTAAGGGGGAGAAGTGTATAAGCCTATTATGTTCTTTTCTAGACTCCTGGGATAGATTAGTCATGGCTATAGGGAGTAATACAACCACACTAGCACTAGAAGACATGGTTGCTTCTCTATTATCAGAAGAAATGAGAAGAAAGAACATGGAAGGATTGACCAAAGGTGCTTTAGTGGAGAGAGGTCAAACGATCAAAAGAGATAAAGGAAAATTATTTGGTAAAAAGTATAAGTCGAAGGGTAGATCTAAATCCACGGTTCAGTCGATAAGAAGATGATGGAAATGCGGTAAATATGGGCATTACAAAAAGGACTCTAAGTCGAGGGAAATGGAAGTCAGTATAGGATCCGACGAGAAGAAATCAACTGAGAGAAAGACAACCCTGGATAATGGAGGTGATGTGTACCTTGCGTCGACTAGTACATAGTCAGATCAAGGTGTTGGGTTGATCGACTCAGGATAATCCTATCATATGACACCACATAGAGAATGGTTCTGCGAGTATGAACGATATGATGGACGTGATGTGTTCTTGGGGGACGACTCGACAACAAAAATTTTCAAACAAGGAATAGTTTGGTTGATACTGCGTGATGGGAGGAAAAGAACCCTAACATGTGTGCTACACATTCTGGATTTGGAAATAAACTTGATATCTCTCACTAAGATGAGTGATGTTGGAGTGAACACTCTATTTCAAAAGGATTCATGCAAAATGGTCAGAGGTGAGATGGTATTAATGAAAGGAGTTCATATTGGAACCCTATACAACATGTTAGGGAATGTCGACTCGACTGGATGCAACAACATTGTTTCTCTTGAATTGAACTCAACTTCGACTCAACTTGACCCAACTTGGGTTGATTCAGTACAAACCGACTTGACAAGACATTATAAAATCGACTCGACAAGACATTGCAAAATCGACCTGACCATGTTATGGAACGAGAGGATTGGACACATTGGAGAAAAATGACTTCGAGCTATGCACAACAAAGGTATGGTTGAAGGTTTTCCTAAATGTGGTTTATAAGTCGAATTTTTTGAACATTGCATATATGGAAAAAAAAAATCGGGCGACGTTCCCATCTGGAGCGACAAGGGAAAATGGGATTGTAGAATTAGTTCATAATGATGTGTTTGGCCTGGTTACAATTCCTTCACTTGGTGGATCCCTGTATTATGTCTCCTTCATAGATAATTTTTCCAAGAAAACATGGATATGTTTCCTTAGGAAGAAATCAGAGGTTTTCAATAAATTTAAAGACTTTAAAGCTCTCGTAGAAAACGAGACAGATAAGAAGATTAAGGTGTTGAGAACTGACAACGATGGTGAATTATGTGGAAAATAATTTGATAAGTTCTGCAAGCAGTGTGGTATAGAATTCCAAAATACCACACCATATACCCCACAACAAAATGGAGCTTCTGAGAGAATGAATAGAACATTGATGGATAAGGAAAGGAGTAGGCTCAATGGTGCTAGGCTCGCACAAGAATTCTGGGCGGACGCAGTTGACACTACAAGATATCTGGTGAATATGTCTCCTTCGTCAACACTAGTAGACAAAAATCCAAATGAGGTATGGTCGGGTAAGAATCCTTCGGTTGCACATCTCAAAGTATTTAGTTGTGATGCATTTGTGCATATTCCCAAGGAAAAGAGGAACAAGCTGGACAACAAGATAGTTAAATGTATTTTCATTGGATACAAAGAAGGAATGAAAGTATATAAGCTATGGGATCCTGCATCAAGGAGAATAGTGTATAGTCAAGATTTGGTCTTTAGAGAATTTAGACGGAAGTCTGAACCTAAGGAAAGTGTTCAGACTGAGAATAATCTTGAGACGGTGTGGTTTGAACCAAGGAACGAAGAAGATGATTCAGATGAGTCAACTGAATCAGAGGAAGAGGTGGAACAACAAACTCTAGTGGTAAGGAGGTCAAAAAGAGTAAGAAAACTATTCGAAAGGTATAGTCCGACCGAAATTTGTTCCACATTCATGTTAACTTCCATCAATGATGATCCTAAGTAGGTCGATGAGGTAGTCGACTCAGCAAAGGGTAAACTCTGGAAGAACGCCATGTTCGAAGAGATGGAATCCTTGCACAAGAATGAGACATGGGAATTAGTCAAGTTACCTAGTGGAAGAAAGAATTTCAGTAGAAAATTTGTATTCAAGAAGAATATGAATGTCACAGGATAAGTCAAGAAGTTCAAAGTTCGACTGGTAGTGAAAGGATATTCCCAAGTCGAGGGAGTCGACTTCGGTGAGATTTTTTCTCCTATTGCAAAATTAACTTCCATTGGAGTACTAATGTCTTTGGCTACAACATTTGATATGGAAATAGAACAGGTGGATCTAAATACAATGTTCCTACATGGGAAAATGGAAGAAGAAATATACATGAAACAACTTGAACGATTTGTCGTAAAGGAAAAGAAAGAGTTGGTGTGAAAACTGAAAATATCCATTTATGGTCTAAAGAAATCGCCAAGGATGTGGTACCAGAAGTTTGACACATACATCCTTAGTTTGGGATTTGTGAGAAGCAAGGTTGATCACTGAATATATTCCAAGGAAGAAGGAGAGATTTTTATATATGTATCTTTGAATATCGATGACATGTTGCTTATTGGAAACAACATGGACGCAATAAAGGAGGTGAAGAAGCAGTTTTCCTCCAAGTTCAACATGAAGGATCTCGGTGTAGCTAACTTCATTCTGGGAATGGAGATTAAGAAAGATCGATCCGCTAGAAAGCATTGGTCAAATCAGACAAAGTTTATTGAAATAGTTCTGAAACGTTTCAACATGCAGGATTGCAAACCGATGAAGGTTCCAATTCATGTGGGAGTAAGGATAGCTTTTGAACAGTGTCCAAAGACATAGGAATAAATAGAGGACTTGACACATGTTGCCTATGCAAGTGTTGTTGGTAGTATTATGTATGCGATGGTATGCACTCAACCAGACATTTCCCATGCAGTGGGAGTGTTGAGTAGGTACATGTCAACACCTGGAAAGGAGCACTAGACAACTGTTAAGAGAGTATTCAGGTTTTTGTGTGGCACGAAGGACTATGTTATATGGTACCAAGGAAGACCTCTAGGTGACAGTGGTAAATTAAATGTACATGGTTTTGTTGACATCGAATGGGTTGGAGATCTAGATTGATGGAGGTCAACCATCGAATATGTCTTCAAGATGTTCGGTGGAGAAATAAGATGGACGAGTAAGCGATAGGCAGTCATAGCCTTGTCAACAACAGAATTTGAATACATGGAAACCACTCATGGAAGAAAAGAATTAGTATGGTTGCAAAGGTTGTGTTCAGGAATCGAGTTTTAGAATAGAGCTATGAAGGTAAGTTGCAATAGTCAAAGAACAATATTTCTGGCTAAGAACCCTGCTTATCATTTGAAGACTAATCACATTTATTTACAATACAATTTTGTAAGAGATATGGTGGAAAGTAATAAGGTGCTACTAGAGAAAGTAGACACATTGGAAAACATAGAAGACTCTTTGATCAAGTATGTGAGTTATGTGAAGTTCTCTTGGTGTAGAGAGGCAATGGGCATTGTTGCCCTGGGTCTGTGAATGAAATTTTAGGAATATCCTGGTTATAGTAAATAAGACAACAAGTGGGATAATGTTGGGTTGTTATATTCTTTGGAGTGAAATTCTAGTCGAGGTGGATCAATTAACGGTTGAAGTCAAGGTAGATCGACAATAAGTCAAGGGTCGAGGTAGATCGAAAACAAGTCGAAGGTCAAGGTTAGTCGACCAGGTAAATTCAAAGTCGAAGGTCGAGGCAGTTTGACATGGTAAAGAAATCGACAACAAGTCAAAGAGGTCAACTAGCAAGAGGTCGACAGACGGGCATGTAGAAACCGACTAAATACTGAATGAAGGCCAACTGGTAATCCAATTTGGAGTCGACTGTAACAAAATCTCGATATTCACAAGATTTGTAGCCAATGATCTGCATGGATTTGTAAAACCATTTTTGGGCGCCAATTATTTAAGGTTTTTCTTGTTGTAAATCCTATAAAGAGGCATGATGTATGGCCATAAAGGATAATCTTGAATCTTTAGATGATGAATGGCTAATCGCCAAGAGTCTATAATTTAGAGGTTGTTGGTCATGCAGATGTAAGTCAGATTGGCTACAGGGTTTTTCTTGCACAGGCAAGAGGGTATGATGTTGATTGTGTCTTAGGTGTGGACCAAGGTTAGACATATAACCTTTTATTCATATTGAATAAGACAACAAAAGATCAAAACGCTCAAGGAATGTTGGTTTTCCCAGTTTGGGTTTCCAGTGTAAAATCTCTATGTACAGTGTGATTGCTTTGTCATTTATGATCTTGATTAAATTCTTCTTCTCTTCTTCTAAGTTTAGTGTGGAAGTGTGTCTCATTTCCTGACAAGTGGTATCAAAGCCTTGTTCAGCTCTGTCAAAGTGGTATCAGAGTTATGTTATGCTTTGATGTGTGTATCTGATCTTGATTTACCAATCTTGAATCTGAGTGCTAAACCCTAGGTATAGTAAGAGTTGTAAGTTATAAATTATGTTAAAGATCGTGGTAAAGAATGGAAAGCAGTTCAAGAATAGAGATAGAAAAATTCAATGGCCAGATTTTTGAGCTTTAGAAGCTTAAAATGGAAGATCTTCTTGTAGATTGAGAAAAATAGACAACGGTCTGTCCAGGTACCCAGCCGACAGTAATGTCGACGAAAGAAAGGGAGAAACTCGAAAGAAGAGAAAGAATTAAGATTCGACTTTGTCCCTTATATCCAGTACCGCTGAATCTCTCAGGTGAAGATTCATCCAAGAAACTGTGGGACAAGATGGGAAGCTTATACTAGTCGAAATCTCTTGTAAACAAGTTGTTTCTAAAAAAGAAACGATATCTTCTAAGAATGAATGATGGTAGTTCGGTGACTAAGCATTTAAATGCATTTAATACCATTTTAATCTAGTTATAGTATGTGGATATTAAAATCACTGAGGAGAAGTGTATAATCCTATTATGTTCTTTTCCAAACTCATGGGATAGCTTAGTCGTGGTTATAGGGAGTAATACAACTACACTAGCGCTATAATACATGGTTGCTTCTCTGTTTTTAGAAGAAATGAGAATAAAGAACATGGAAGGATTTACCAAAGGTGCTTTAGTGGAGAGAGGTTGAACGGTTGAAAGAGATAAAGGAAAATTATCTGGTAGAAATTCTAAGTCGAAGGGTAGATCTAAATCCCCAGTTTAGTTGACAAGAAGATGTTGGAAATGTGGTAAAGTTGGGAATTACAAAAAGGACCGTAATTTGAGAGTGATGGAAGTCAGTACAAGATCCGACAAGAAGTAGTTGAATGAGATAAAGACAACCTCGGATAAGGGAGGTGATGTGTACCTCGCATCGACTAGTACACAGTCGGATCAAGGTGTTTGGTTGATCGACTCATGAGAATCCTATCATATGAAACCAAATAGAGAATGGTTTTGTGAGTATGAATGATATGATGGAGGTGATGTGTTCTTAGGGGACGACTCAACAACCAAAATTGTCAGATGAGGAAGATTTCAACTGATACTACATGATGGGAGGAAAAGAACTTTACCAGGTGTGCTACACATTTTGAGTTTGGCAAG
The DNA here is from genome assembly GCA_009831015.1 of Picea engelmannii. NCBI lineage: Eukaryota > Viridiplantae > Streptophyta > Pinopsida > Pinales > Pinaceae > Picea > Picea engelmannii. The sequence continues at coordinate 417,825 of ML789088.1, read as the reverse complement.
AAACCCGATATCTCTCAGTAAGATCAGTGATGTTGGAGTGAACACTCTATTTCAGAAGGATTCATGCAAAATGGTCATAGGTGCGATGGTCTTAATGAAAGGAGTTCATATTGGAACCCTATACAAGATGTCATGGAATGTTGACTCGAATGGATGCAACAACATAGTTGCTCCTAAAGTCAACTCGTCTTCGACTCAACTCGACCTAACTCGAGTTGAGTCGGTACAAACCGACTCGACAAGACATTGTAAAATCGACCCGACCATGCTATGGCACGAGGGGATGGGACATATTGGAGAAAAAGGACTTCAAGCTATGCACAACAAAGGTATGGTCGAAGGTTTTCCTGAATGTAGTTTAGAAGTCGAATTTTGTGAACATTGCATCTATTGAAAAAATATTCGGGTGAGGTTCCCATCTGAAGCGACAAGGGAAAATGGGATTCTAGAATTGGTTCATAGTAATGTGTTTGGCCCGATTATAATGCCTTCACTTGGTGGATCCCTGTATTATGTCTCCTTCATAGATGATTTTTCCAAGAAAACATGGATATGTTTCCTAAGGAAGAAATCATAGGTTTTTGAGAAGTTTAAAGAGTTTAAAGCTCTTGTATAAAACCAAACAGATAAGAAGATTAAGGAGTTGAGAACTAGTAACGGTGGTGAATTCTGTGGAAAATAATTTGATCAGTTCTGCAAGCAGTGTGGCATAGAACACCAAAATACCACACCATATACCCCACAACAAAATGGAGTTTCCGAGAGAATGAACAGAACATTGTTGGATAAGGCAAGGAGCATGCTTAGTGGTGCTAGGCTCGCACAAGAATTATGGGAGGAGGCAGTCGACATTGCAAGATATCTGGTGAATATGTATCCTTCATCGGTGCTAGTCGACACAACTCTACATGAGGTATGGTCAAGTAAGAAGCCTTTGGTTTCACATCTCAAAGTATTTATCTGTGATGTATTTGTGCATGTTCCCAAGGAAAAAAGGAGAAAGTTGGACAAGAAGGTAGTCAAATGTATTTTCGTTGGATACAAAGAAGGGATTAAAGGATATAAGCTATGGGATCCTGCTTCAAGGAGAATAGTGTATAGTCAAGATGTGGTCTTGACAGAAGTCGGAGGGAAGTATGAACCTAAGGAAAGTGTTCAGACCGAGAATAATCTTGAGACGATGTGGTTTGAACTAAGGAATGAAGAAGATGATTCAGATGAGTCGACTAAATCAGAGGAAGAGGTGGAACAACAAACTCTAGTGGTAAGGAGGTCAAAAAGAGTAACAAAACTAGTCAAAATGTATTTTTCACCCGAATTTTGTTCTACATTCGTGTTAACTGCCATCAATGATGATCCCAAGTCGGTCAGTGAGGTAGTCAACTCAGCAGAGGGTAAACTCTCGAAGGATGCCATGGTCAAAGAGATGGAATCCTTACACAAGAATGAGACATGGGATTTAGTCAAGTTACCTAGTGAAAGAAAGCATGTCATTAGAAAATGGGTATTCAAGAAGAAGATGAATGTTGTGGGACAAGTCGAGAAGTTTAAAGCTCGACTGGTAACGAAAGTGTATTCCCAAGTCGAGGGAGTTGACTTTGGTGAGATTTTTTCCCCCTGTTGCAAAATTAACTTCCATTGGAGTACTAATGTCTTTGGATATAGCATTCGATATGGAAATAGAACAGATAGATGTAAAGACAACGTTCCTACATGGGGACCTAGAAGAAGAAATATACATGAAACAACCTGAAGGATTTTTCGTAAAGGGAAAGAAAGAGTTGGTGTGCAAACTAAAAATATTCCTTTATGGTCTAAAGAAATCACCAAGGATGTGGTACCATAAGTTCAACACATACATCCTTAGTTTGGTATTTGTGAGAAGCAAAGCTAATCACTGCATATATTCCAAGGAAGAAGGTGATACTTTCATATATGTAGCTTTGTATATCGATGACATGTTGTTGATTAGAAACATCATGGACGCAATAAAGGAAGTGAAGAAGCAGTTATCCTCCAAGTTCGACTGAAGGATCTCGGTGCAACTAACTTTATTATGGGAATGGAGATTAAGAGAAATCGAGCCACTAGAAATGTTTGGTTAAATCAGATGAAGTATATTGAAACAGTTTTGAAAATTTTCAACATGCAATATTGCAAACCAGTGAAGGTGCCAACTCCTGTGGGAGAAAGGATAACTTTTGAACAGTGTCCAAAGACACAGGAATAAACAGAGGACATGGCATGTGTTCCCTATGCAATTTTTGTTGGTAGTATTATGTATGTGATGGTCTGCACTCGACCAGACAGTTCCCATGCAGTGGGAGTGTTGAGTAGGTACATGTCAACACCTGGAAAGGAGCACTAGACAAATGTCAAGAGAGTATTCAGGTATTTGTGTGGCATGAAGGACTATGTTATATGCTATCAAGGAAGACCTATAGATGACAGTGGTAAATTAAATGTACATGGATTTGTCGACACCGAGTGGGTTGGAGATCTGGATTGACGGAGTTCAACCAACGAATATGTCTTTAAGATGTTCGATGGAGCAATAAGATGGATGAGTAAGCGATAGGTGGTCATAGCCTTGTCAACAAAAAAATTTGAATGCATGGTGGCCACTCATGGAAGCAAAGAAGTAGTATGGTTGCAAAGGTTGTGTTAAGGAATCGAGTTTGAGAAAAGAGCTATGAAGGTAAGTGACAACATTCAAAGCACAATATTTCTGGAAAATAACCCTTCTTATCATTCGAAGACTAAGTGTTAACACCAGAATTTGCAACCTATTTCATAGGAATCAAGAATAACTGAGGTTTACCCTCAGGACCGTTATGCTATAAATCATGTGGCATTATGCCCATGATTTCCACAGGAAAAATGAAATGTTTGGGGTCTGAAAAGCTCTAGCATCCTCCGCTTCCTTCCACATGACTGTTGCTCACTCGTCGTGCCATGAAAATTTGCGCCAAGCATTTCTCTCCACGTCACCCCTATGCATACACTATCATCCCGCCACCCGTTGCACCTGTATTGGTCACATAAGAAGATATACGTAACCTTGAGGCGTCAAAATTGACTCGCAAAAGTCATGGCACTGTCTAAGAACATTCATGAGTGCCAGGCCTCATCATGATCCCAATGAAGGCAGTTACTGAGAATGAGAATGGTGGTTGAGACCTCGTCTCAACACATAAATGGAAAGCCAGGAAGGATTGGAATATTTGAGCTCGCATCTGACAGAAAAGGTCCAAATGAAAGAGCTCACATCTGACAACAGAAGATTGTCTGCACAGTCTGACAGAGCAGACGCTGACTGAAAAATTTGAATACAACAATCTAATCACACTACTGATGGTTGCAACAATTCTACTTATATATAGGCAGTTTTGATATTTTGTAAGGGTCGATGGTTGATCTAGGCTCCTGCATTGTAAAGCTTTGATGAAATCTTTGGTTATCTGTTATGTAATAGGATTTGAGATTTCATGTTTAATATAAGTCATATTATTTCCATATCTCTATAAAATTTGTGTTAGAACACTCAAGCATGGATGATCCAGTCGAGGGTCATATGATGTTGTTATGAAGGTTTTATTTCAGTAGTATTGTGATCAGTTTTAATCAGTTCATTTTATTATCTTTTTCCCTCTCACACTGAAGAGCTCGGGAATGGATGATCTAGTAGAGTTGTTGTAGCTGCATCGTGATGTATGTTTGATCATTCTGTTGTTATGATTGTGTTTCTTAAATATACTTCAGTATCTAAAACTTTGAATCCAAGAGGATCTTCTATTTGAGTTTTTCCTCCTTAGGTTGCTAGAAGACCTGATGTCCATAGCAGACCTCGACATTCTCCTCACCAAATCTTCCTTCTATTCACCTTTAATCCAACTTCCTGACTGAAGTTGATCAAGACCTCACTTTCTTGTGCATACCAGTCCATTTTTCTGAGTTAAAGCGATATCATCTTGAGTCTGCACCCATTTGACCTCTTTAAAATTATTTGTGACATATAAACTGATGGGTATTGGGCTTATCCTCTGTTGATTAAGGTTGGTTGTCATTGATGTCAACCCTTGAAGAAAGACCCGTAGCACAAAGTTTTGGGTAATGGACCCAATAGTGTTTGATGTAAATATGACTCATTATTGTTTTGTCATGGTTGATAAGAAGTAAATAT
>ML789088.1:391297-404339 GCA_009831015.1 Picea engelmannii | reverse complement strand
TGACACATGATTGGTACATACTTGGTACATGGTTGGATGCACTTATTTATGGTACAAGTTGATTACAGGATTGTGCATGGTTGATGCACTTGTTTATGGTACAGGTTGATTACAGGTTGGTGCATGGTTGATGCACTTGTTTAAGGTACATGTTGATTACAGGTTGGTGCATGGTTGATGCACTTTTTTATGGTACAGGTTGATTACAGGTTGATGCATGGTTCAGATTTATTGGTACAGGTTTACAACGGTATATCTCAGAGTGATAGAGTGACAGTGGTTCCATCATTCTACTTCAGAGTGGCAGGACGGGGCAAGGACAGGTGGTTGTAGCCACCTTCCAGTTGTAGCCGAAGAAAATAGGGGGTTGTAGCCTCCTTCTAGTTGTAGCCAGAGAATTGGGGAGTTGGAGCTTCCCTCAGGTTGTAGCCTGAGAAACTAGGGGGTTGGAGCCTCCTTCTAGTTGCAGCTAGAAAACAAAGGAAGTCGGTGCTTCCAATGAATGTAATTCTTCAAGACATATAAGAAAAAGCATTCCGTGGTTTTCTCCCGATTTGGGTTTCCACGTAAAACACTGGTGTATTGTGCATGTGTGTGATTGTTTATTTATTACTGCTCATTATTGGATAATAATTCTACAATGATATAACATTTGAAGAAAAAAGATTATAATTACGTTATTACTGATTCACCCCCCCTCTCAGTAATCCAACATCCTCATTACAGTCTGATGGTGATTCCTAGTGCTAACATAAATGTCGCCGCTGCCAAGGAAGGATTTGAGCAGATTGAAGAGCTCTCTGGGAAGAACGACATAGATCCAACTCTTGATGGTAGACAAGAGAGGGATACATAAATTGACTGTAATCATCTACATGGCGACTCCACATCAGAGACTCCATTGGGGAGGATCCTATTGACAGAAAGATGAAGGGAATGACTAGGTATCATATTATGAGCTTTCTTTGTGAGCTTTTGTTGTTCTTTATCAGCTCATTTTTGTTTTTCTCTTCACATATAAAGAGGATCATATTTTTCTTTGTTTATTCGGTTGATCACCAACCTTCCTTTGTATATCCATCCTTGGAAGAAGCAGACCTACTTTATGCCTGTGTTGTAGATGTTGATATTATATCCTCAGCTCAGCCTACTCATAAAGATGAGCTTCATATTAAAACCCCTTCTGAACTCAATAACCCTTGCAGCCCTGGGGAGGTTGAAATTGACCCACAGCCTCCTCAAATCTCATCACATCATGTTGTTATTATTGAGCCTTTCCATCAGTGTGTTAAGCCTCATATTCATCCCACTAGTTTTCAAACTAGAATCAGAGACAAGTTGTTTAAACCTTTAAAGCTTCCATATCATCTTCATCCTTATCCTCTTGATTTCTTTAAGTACTTTCCTCATTTTTATAGAGAGGATCATGTTACAACTGAGAAGCATTTGGAGGCTTTCGAGAATTTTATTGATCAGTTTGAGATAGTTCATGAGGATGTTACCATGAGGTTGTTTTCCAAATCCTTGTTAGGAGATGTTGTTGTATGGTTTAAGGGTTTGGGACTTGACTCCATTGGTTCTTGGGTTGAGCTATACAATTATTTTTTAAAGTCGTGGGGTGAGAACAAGTCCCTTGATCAGTACTGGTATGATTTTAATGCCTTGAGGAGAGGGGAAGAGGATTCCTTGGTTGTCTTCAATGGGAGGTTTTACAGTGTTTATCATAGTATGCCTGTAGAGATCAGACCCACATAGACTGCTGCCATGGTGTACTATGTCATGGCTCAACATTCAGAGCTTTTCCTTCTCTTGAGAGAAAGGAAATCTACATCTTTATCACAGTTATTCATGGATGTTGAGGAAGTAGAGGATAACCTACGAGCTTGTGGCAGGATTCAAAGTCAATATCATCTCAACTCTAAACGTAAGGCAGTTTTTACCTGTTGTCCCTATGAAGAAAAGACTGTGAATAATTTTGTCTTTGACGCAAGTATCCATGAGCAAATTTGTCTTGATGAAAATCATGTGCATGAACAACTAGAAGCAGCAGTTACTACTATTCCTGAAATGGATATTTTTAATAGTTATATTCTTGATGAAATTATTGTTTTAAAGGTTGATCATAGACATGAAAGGCAACCCATTTTTTATGGATATTCTAGTAATGATGAGAAGCAAGATTATCTTATATTTGATCACTATGAAGACAATAAGTATGATGCAGAAGTTGGCCTTGTCATAGAAGACACAACCCGAGAGTTTGACCAGGAGCATCCCTTAGTTGAGGCACGTGAAGAGATCGTCTATACATAACCAGAAGTAAATCAACAGTCATCAGTGGATCAACAACCTCCTACGTCCAGCCTTCTTCCACTTGTACCTACAGTTCACAACAAGTGGCTTTTTGACCCACAGATGCCTGTGGTTTTCATTCAATCAAGTGTTCCTGTAGAGGACATCAAGCCAGCTGTCAGCAGCTTTGAAACAATGAAGGTAACCTTTCATAAGTTAATCATGTGTTTCCTTCAGTTTCATGACCCTGTCGATGAGTACATAAAGTTACACTTTTCAAATGCTTTGGAGCATGCAGGCTTGATCTTTTTATCATCATTTGAAGGTAATATGGATGATCATAAGACTGAAATTAGTCAATTGTCACGCTTTCCTTGTCTTTCATGGATCATTTACATGAAGCGAAGGATTCAGTTATCAAATAGTTTGAATGTCTATGGTGGAAGTTTGATTTCACCTAGCATTTTGTAAAAGTCAATTAACTTATGTTTTGTACATAAATAAGCTCCCTCAGGAGCAGGTGTGTTTGCTTTCATTTTTAGAATAGTGTACATGTTGGCCTGTTTTCTTTAGTATGATGTTTCAGAGCATGACTCCATATCCTAACAGCTAAGGCACTGGAACTACTTGTTTTTGGCAGCTCGCAGGGAGCATGCCATCCCATGTGGAGCCAAATGTTAACACCAGAATTTGCAACCTATTTCATAGGAATCAAGCATAATTGAGGTCTACCCTCAAGAGAATTATGGTATAAATCATGTGGCATTCTTGCCATGATTTCCATAGGAAAAATGAAATTTTTGGGGTCTGAAAAGCTCCAGCATCCTCCGCTTCCTTCCACGTGACCGTCTCTCACTCGATGTGCCATGCAAGTTTGCACCAAGCCTTTCGCTCCATGACACCCCTGCACATACGCTATCGGCCTGCCACCTGTTGCGCCTGTATTGGTCACAGAAGAAGATCTGCATAACCTTGAGGCATCAAAATTGACTCGCAGAAGTCGTGGCATCATCTAAGAACATTCATGGGTGTCAGGCCTCATCATGATCCCGATGAAGGCAGTTACTGAGAATGAGAGCGATGGTTGAGACCTAGTCTCAACACATAAATGGAAAGCCATAAAGGATTGGCAGATTTGAGCTCGCGTTTGACAGAGAGTTGCATGCGCAGTATGACAAAGAAGGTCCAGACGGAAGAGCTTGCGTCTAACAACAGAAGATTGTTTACACAGTCTGACAGAGCAGACGTCGAATGGAAAATTTGAATGCAGCAATCCGATCACACTCCTGATGGTTGCAGTAGTTATGCTTATATATAGGTAGTTTTGATATTTTGTAAGGGTCGATGGTTGAGCTAGGATCCCGCATTGTAAAGATTTGATGAAAGCTATGGTTATCTGTTATGCAATAGGATTTGAGATTTCTTGTTTAATATAAGTCAACTTCTTTCCATCTCTCTGTAAACGTTGTGTTAGAACACTCGGGCATGGAGGATCCAGTCGAGGGTCATATGTCGTTGTTATGAAGGTTTGATTTCAGCAGTATTGTGACCAGTTTTAATCAGTTCATTTTGTTATCTTTTTCCCTCTCACACTGAAGAGCTCGGGCATGGATGATCTAGTTGAGTTGTTGTAGTTGTATCATGATGTATGTTTTATCATTGTGTTGCTTAAATATACTTTAGTATCTAAAACTTTGAATCCAAGAGGATCTTGTGTTTGATTTTTTCCTCCTTAAGCTGCTAGAAGACCTGATGTCCATAGCAGACCTCTACATTCTCCTCACCAAGTCTTCCTTCTATTCACCTTTAATCCAACTTTTTAATTGAATTTGATCAAGGCCTCACTTGCTTGTGCATACCAGTCCAGTTTTTTGAGTTAAAGCGATAGCATCTTGAGTATGCACCCATTTGACCTCTTTAAAATTATTTGTGACATATAAACTGATGGGTACTAGGCTTATCCTCATTATAGTCTGAGGGTGATTCCTAGTGCTAACACTAAGCACGTTGATTTACAATACCATTTCGTAAGAGATATGGTGGAAAGTAACAAGGTGCTACTAGAGAAATTAGACGCATTGGAAAACATAGCAGACTCTTTTACCAAGTATGTGAGTTATGTGAACTTCTCTTGGTGCAGAAAGGCAATGGGCATTGTTTCCCTGGGTCAATGAATGAAATTTTAGGAATCTCCTGGTTATAGCAAAGAAAACAACAAGTGGGAGAATGTTGGGTTGTTATATTCTTTGCAGTGAAATTCTAGTCGAGGTGGATCAATTAACAGTCGAAGTCGAGGTAGATCAACAACAAGTCGAGGGTCGAGGTAGATCGACAACAAGTCAAAGGTTGAGGTTAGTCGACTAGGTAAAGTCGAAGTTGAAGGTTTAGGCGGTTCGACATGGTAAAGTAATTGACAATAATTTGAAGAGGTCAACCAACAAGAGGTCGACAGGTAGGTATATGGCGATTAACTGAAGACCGAATGAAGGCCAACTGATAGTCGACTGGTAATACGATTTGGAGTTGACTGTAACATAATCTCGAGATTCGCAGGATTTGTAGCCAATGATCTGCATGGATCTATACGACTTATTTTGGGTGCCAAGTCTTTAGGGTTTTCCTGTTGTAAATTCTCCAAAGAGGTGTGTTGTAAGGTCGTAAAGGATAATCTTGAATCTTTATATGATGAATGGCTAATCGCCAAGAGTCTGTAATTTAGAGGTTTTCGGTTTTTATCGGAAAAGCCACAGTGTTGTCAATAGACTGTCGATAGTCTATTGACAACACTGTGGCTTTTCCGATAAAAACCAAAAATCCCAACCACAACAATCTCACTCATCAATTTAGAGGTTGTTGGTCATGCAGATGTAAGTCAAATTAGCTACAGGGTTGTTCTTGTACATGAAAGAGGGTATGATTTTGATTGTGTCTTAGGTGTGGACCAAGGTTAGACATATAACCTTATATTCAGATTGAATAAGACAACAAGAGAGCATAATGCTCAAGGAATGTTGGTTTTCCCATTTTGGTTTTCCAGGGTAAAATCTCTATGTACAGTGTGATTGTTTTGTCATTTACGATCTTGATTAAATTATTCTTCTCTTCCATTAGGTTTAGTGTGGAAGTGTGTCTCATTTCCTGACAAATCTCACACTAAACCTAATTCTAACATTGAGTTTTCATAAAAAGTAAAAAAAAAATATCACTATAAAAGTAAATAAAAATATAAATTAAAGTAAAAAAAACTAATGACGTATAATTTTATGATTGAATAATCATCTTTATCGTCATGAAAATTAATTTTAGATTATGATGATCCACTCATATAAATTTCCATTTTTTAAATCTTCGAAATGATATACAATATACTTGATAAACATTAAAATTTAGATATGAAGATCCACTCATATATAAATTTCCATTTTTTAAATCCTCGAAATGATATACAGTATGGTCAATAAATATTAAATTAAGATAAATTTAAAATGCTAATATTAAATTTATATCCAATATAGTCAACGCAATAGGTATATCATATTTGATATATAAAAGTGTAAAATATATATATATATATATATATATGTTTGTTGTTGTTACAAATTATAGAGATAAAAGAAAATTTTTAACTATAAAAAGTATTTACTAAGAAACAAAAACAAAATGTGATTGCTCATTATTCAAACTCAAAGTTGTGTAATTTCTAAAATTTAGGAATAAAGAGAATGACATAGCTACCACCATCCGCTTGTTTTTTTGTTGATGGGTGAAGAGATTACTCGAGTGGTAAAGTAAGGTAATCATCTAGTGAAGACAACTAACTTAATTAATTAAGTTAGTAATTCACTATTTATTTCACATGCGTGCCTTTTCTGAAGTTTGAATTTCTCATTTCACGTGTGTGCCTTTTCTCAAGTTTGAATTGCAATTAGGAGGGGTTAAATTTTACGGTTATTTATCCTTTGCTCATTTCACGTGTGTGCCTTTTCTCAAGTTTGAATTGCAATTAGGAGGGGTTAAATTTTACGGTTATTTATCCTTTTTGACTTATTTAACTGTTATATACTTACAATTTTAAAATTTGCACATCAATGATGACATTTACTTAATTTTTAAATTCGTTTAATTAACAGGTGGGTTATATTTATATGATTATGAGATTTATATATGACTATAAGCTTTGAGATACAAAATTGTAAGCATTTCCAGATAGAATTGTAAAAAATAAAAAAAATGAAAGAGGCCAACAATCTCATTGGATGAGGACTTTGATTCTTAGAGATGTGACTATGAGATAAGCATAGACTACATCCAAGATAATCATAGACTATTTCCTTGAGACTTCGAGATGAGACTGCTAGATATGTGAGATATGCAAGATGAGAGTGCGATATATGCAAGATGAGAGTGCAAGATATGCATATATTGTGCCCACAATGGGTCTTTTGGAAAAAAAAAAAACATCTCCATTGCAACTCGCATCATGTGAATTGCAATCCTGCATGTTGAACATAAAATAACAACCGTTGGGGAAAGAGTATTCAGATTGAAGGGTCTTTATGTTGTCCTATAGGAAATAATACAAGTGACTTTTCTTATTTGTTTCAGTGAAAGAGAGATTTTTTGTTTGATTTTGAGAGTTTTTATGTAGTTTATTTAGAGTTTATAGTAGAGGATATTGAAGCCTAAAGGTAAAAAAATCCATCATTAAAGTGTAAGACAAGAGCACTTGTTTTAATTGTTGATGGTTTTAAATAAAATATGCCTCGAATCACATGGCCTACTTTGGGAGATTCACCACACAAAAATCAGAGAGTTATGGTGAAGATAGTAGATCGCCCTTGCGATGATTTGAAATCTAGCGGACTTGTCCCATTCTTGAGTGTGTTGACCATTGGGAAAAATACTTTTATATCGTTGGACATGTATCTATACAAACGTATTAGAGAATTGTTGTTATAATAGAATCATGATAGAAGCATGAGTTTCTGAGTATATTTATGTTCCTTACATGCAACAATTTCTGCAATGATATCTAAGCTGAGTTTCTGAGGAAAGGTGAAGAAAAGAAGGTCGAAATTCAAGGAAGGATAAATTCCTTTGATGATGCTTTCTAAGGTATGTTATTTACAAGTCATCTCACCATTTTTGCAATAACATTTTTTTTAGAATGACTCAGACCATGAAATTGATTGGCCATTGATGAAACATATCCAAGTATCCGTGGTAAAAAATTCAACTTGTGGGTCATTGTATTTTTGGAGTTACACTCCATGGAAAATAGGGTTTGTGGCTAGTCCTGAAACTAGTCTAAAACAAGTATTTCGGGTAAAAACATCATAAATTATTCATAACATATCCAAATTTAGTAAGACCAAATGTGTTGGTTAGAGTACAGTCTGTAGTACTCTTTGTAACAGTTTCAGATCGATTCAATAAATATTCTGTGCGAGGCACACTCTACAAGGTTGCTCTCTAGAATAAGCCAGAATTCAGCAAGGTATGCCATTTTTGCTATAACTTTTTTTCTAAGAGGTTCCAAGTAGTGACACCTGGAATAATTGCATAAAACACACTAAAGAACATTGTGTATCATTTTCAGATCTTCATTCATTACAGGTACACAGTTTTTATTATTTCAAGTTAGGGTTGTTGACTAATCCAAAACTAGTCATGTGAGACTAAAGAAAAGTTTGATGAAAATGATAGTCTCTTGTTGTTAAATTTAAGGAAGGTAGTCGGAGAACATAAGGTGTTGTAGCCTCCTTTTGGTTGTCACTAGAGAATTGGGGATTTGGAGCTTCCCTCAGGTTGTAGCCTAAGAAACTAGGGGGTTAGAGCCTCCTTCCAGTTGCAGATTGAAAACAAAGGAAGTTGGTGCTTCCAATGAATGTAATTCTTCAAGACATATAAGAAAAAAAATTATGTGGTTTTCTATTGATTTGGGTTTCCACGTAAAACACGGGTGTACTGTGTATGTGTGTGATTGTTGATTTCTTATTGCTCATTATTGGATAATAATTCTACATTGATATAACACTTGTATTATTTGGATAAAAAAGATTATAATCGCACTATTACTGATTCACCCCCCTCTTAGTAATCCAAAAATTGGTATCAGAGCAGGTTCCTTCAGAAATCAGTTTAACAACTGAAAAGTATATCATGGAGAGTACCAACTTGTATAAAAATGGAATACCACAATTTGATGGACAAAAGTATGTTTTTTCGAGCATAAGGATGAAGACATATATACAGGCAGAGGGTTTGAAGTCTGGAAATCAATTGCAGATGGATAAACAGCACCAACAATTCCACCAACAAATGGAAAAGCAGTGAAACTCGGTCAGAATAATTCCAAAGCCAAAAATGCACTTTTGAATGGTCTCAGTGATACGGTATTCACCAAAGTTGCACATTGTAAATCCGCTAAAGAGATTTGGGATAAGCTTCGAAATATTTATGAAGGAGATACAAAATTCAAAGAAGCAAAGCTTCAAACTTACATAAGTCAGTTTGAACAACTAAAAATGAAGGAAGATGAGAATATTGCAGCCTACTTCTTACGAGTTGATGAAACAGTGAATGCAATCATAGGACTAGGAGAAGAAATCGAAGAATATGTAATTGTTCAAAAGGTACTAAGATCTCTTCCTATGAAATTTAACCCTAAGATATCAACACTAGAAGAAAGATCGGATCTAAACTCAATAATCATGGACGAACTGCATGGAATCTTCACAGCATATGAAATGAGAACTGAACATGAAAATCCATTTGTAAAAGAAGAAGCCTTCAAAGCATCCAAAAGATCAAAGAAAAAGAAAAAGAAATAAGAAGAATATAGCAGCAACAGTGATGTATCAGAAGATGATGAAGAAGTGGCCAACTTCGTCAAAAGACTGAACAAGGGAACCAACAGTAGGTATAGAGGTAAGCTTCCTTTAATTTGTTTTAATTGTGATGGTATTGGTCATTTTGTTAATAAATGTCCTCATAAGAAAAAGAGAAATGATGAAGGTTACTCAAAAGGCAAACACACATATAAAGGCAGAATAACTACAAAGAAAGTTTTCAAGAATAGCTTATGCACCAAAGAAGACATCTCATCATCAGATGAAGATGAAGTCACTGACAGTGAGACAAGAAAAGTTATATTCATGGCATTAAAAGACTCTGACAAAGAAGACTTCAAAGAATAATATGAAGAAGCCGAAGAATAATATGAAGAAGTCGAAGAAGAAATTAAAGAGGCAGAAGTTGACTATCGAAAAGAATTAATGTGTGCCATAGAAGTTATAAGAAGAGAAAAGAAGAAGAACAAGAAACTACAAGCAGAATTAGACAAGAAAAAGGACACTCGAGAAGTAGAACAAATGATCACAAAATTGAAGGTTCAAATAGAAGAAGATAAAATAATTGAAGAAACACTCAAAGAAAAGCTAGAAGAAAAGGACAGGATCATTGGAAACTTGGAAGAAGAGATTGTCACACTAAGAAAGGATATTCAAAAGAAAAATATGCAGAATAGCTTAAAAGTTTTGGATGACATTATCAACAGTCAAAAATATCATCTTGACAAGACCGTACGTTGATACAATCAAACAGAAAATGGATCAAGATCCAAAACAACAGAGCAAGAAACATATCCAAAAATCTATGCAGAAACAATCAAAGGGGATAGAAGGATATACAAGGAAGATTACAGGGATACTCCTCCACCAAGAAGAGTCGGATTTCATAATCAACAACCAACGGATAGGCCTCAAGAAGAAGAAGGATTCATAAGAGCACCTCCCTTCAGAAGATCCACAACTCCCAGGTATCAAACTATATTTTTTGGTTTATGTTATGCATGTAATAATTTTGGACATAAATTTGTGAATTGCATAGCTAACAATAGGAACAATAACAACTTTGAGAATCATACACAAAGGGGTTACTCAATAAGGCCTAGTGAAACACAGAGAAGAAGTTACAACATGTTTGAATCTTTGAGCATTGAAGTGGAATCTTACAAATGTAACAATTTTGGACACGTGGCCAAAGATTGCAAAATGAAAGTCCCTCCTAAAGAACCTCAACAGAATAACAACAGTCGTAGACAAGAACCTTGGAAAACGACATGGATAAGAAAGCAAGATCAGTATAGAAATGAATAATGCACACTCGCTCTAAAAGGTAAGTAGAAGAAAAGTGGTTGGTATGTTGACAGTGGGTGTTCAAAACACATGACAGGTGATAGAGATAAGTTTCTTACATTACGAAATGAAAGAGATGGATCAGTATCCTTCAGAAATGATGATTCGGCCAAAATCATTGGAAAAAGGCATAGTCTGAATTGGGAACAAGAATGAAAAGGCAGAAAATGTTCTACTAGTAGAAGATATGAAACATAATCTTCTAAGTGTGATTCAGATGTGTGACCAAGGTCATAAAGTTACTTTCGAATCACAAAAGTGTGAGATAAGAAAAGAAGGTTAAGGGAAATTGATTACTACAGTTGCAAGAACTTCAAGCAACATATATGTGTTAAGTGAAATTGGAAATGAAAAATGTTGTCTAGGAAGGGAAGATGAAATTTGGCTATGGCACAGAAGAATGGGTCACATGCATTTTGATAACCTTGTCAAAGTCAACAAAAGAGAAGCAGTAAGAGAAATGCCCCAGATCACAAAACCAACCAACACTTTATGAAAGCATTGTCAACAAGGAAAGCAAACAAAGACCAGGTTCAAATCAAAGGAATATTCAATGACAAGACCACTGGAAATTGTGCATATTGATCTAGTTGGACCAACTACAACAAAGGGATTAAAAGGTGAGAGATACTTTATGTTATTAGTTGATGATTATACAAGAATGACTGCAGTTTTCTTTTTCAATAATAAGTCAGAAGCTTTTGAAAACTTCAAGATCTACAAGGAAATGGTTGAAAATGAAATGGATTCAGAAACAACATCGACAAAACGCCTTACGAGCTATGGAAAGGAAGACCGACAAATGTGAAGCACTTCAGAGTTTTTGGAAGCAAATGCTATATCAAAAGAGAAGATGGCAGAATGGGAAAGTTTGACTCTCATGTGTACAAAGGAGTACTTTTTTGTTACTCAAGTACAAGGAAATCATACAAGTGTTACAATCTAAGATTGAACAAAGTTGTGGAAAGCATCAACATGACAATTGATGAAACACGCAGACCAGAATCAAAGGAAGAAGAAAATGAATCAATGAAACAACCCTTAGAAGAAGAAGCAGAAGATGAAAAATAATTAGAAGAGGAAGATGAAGATAATCTGATAGAAGTGGAAGAGAAAGTTCAGCAAGTGTCTCCAAAGACACCCAGTAAACGACTATAGAAGAATCATCCTTCAGAACAGATTATTGAAAACATAGATGCAGGAGTTGAGACTAGAAGAATAATCTGTTTACTAGAACAAACACACCTAACAATCTCATCTACAATTGAACCGATCTGTTTTGAAGAAGCCAACAAGGATGAATTTTGGGAAAAGGCCATGGATGAAGAATTGGATCAAATAGAGAAAAATGACACTTGGGAACTGGTTCCAAGACCAAAGAATAAGAATGTGATCAGCACAAAGTGGGTCTTCAGGAATAAATTGAATGAATATGGACAAGTTACAAAGAACAAAGCTAGATTGGTATGTAAAGGATATGCACAGGTTGAAAGAATCAACTTTGAAGAGACATTTGCCCCAGTTGCCAGAATGGAAGCAATCCATTTACTTGTAACTTATGCATGCTCCAAAAATATTAAAATGTATCAAATGAACGTAAAATCAACTTTTCTGAATGGGGAACTTGAAGAAGAAGTCTACATTGAACAACTAGAAGGATTTCAGTTGTCAGAAAATGCAGATTATGTGTGTAAATTAAAGAAGGCCTTGTATGGTCTAAAACAGACTCCTAGAGCATGGTACTCTAGATTGGATAAGTATCTGCAGCAGGCAGGGTTTAGAAAAGGAAGTGCAGACATCAACCTCTACATCAAGGTAAGTCAAGGTAATATTTTATTAATTGAAGCTTATGTTGATGATATTATTTTTGGTAGTGATGATGACAGGTTAAGCCAGAAATTTGCAAAGGATATGCAGAATGAATTTGAAATGTCATTACATGGAGAACTATCCTTCTTTCTGGGACTTCAGATATGTCAAAGCAAACAAGGATTTTTTATTTCTCAAACCAAGTATATCAGAGAAATGTTAAAGAGGTTTGGAATGGAAAATTGCAAACCAGTTATCACTCCCATGCAAACTAGTTGCAAGTTGAGCAAAGATGATGATTCAAAGTCTACAGATCAGAGGAAATACAGGTCAATGATTAGCATCCTACTATATGTGACAACATCCAGACAAGATGTAATGCAGGCAGTTGGACAAGGGGCATGATTCCAAACAGCACCAAAGGAATCACATGTATGTTTATATTACTAAGACAACTGAGAGGGGGGGTGAATCATTTGTTATTGTGCTTAAACAATTTTAAGTCTATTAAACCATTATTAATCTTTCTTCAAGTGATCATCAATATTATACAACATATGGACAACATAAATAATGAGCATCAGTCACACATAAGATATGCACAGAGACAGATTTTCACGAGGAAACCCATAAAGGGAGAAAACCTCTTCTTCTTCGAAATGATAGGTAGTCTTTTAAGTTCTGTACATCATCTATGTTTGAGCACCAACTCAAAGTGAGGCTACTACCTCTGTTTTACAAGC
>ML789088.1:361282-391247 GCA_009831015.1 Picea engelmannii | reverse complement strand
GACTGGATGGAAGCACCTACTTCCACTTATACAAGCACCAACTTGCATATAGAAAACTCTGTGTTTTCCCAAGCACCACCCTGCCACCCTGTTTTCTAGCCACAACTAGATGGAAGCTACAAATCCCAATATTCAAGCACCAATTCGAATATCAGAGGACCACAGTCATCCCTAGAACCACCCTACCTCCCTGATTATAAATATTTTCTACTGAAACTTATTACGGTGATTCAATAGTTGTCATTGGCTTACCAAGCTTATCATTGTTCTGCTATGTTGCTCTGCTCTCCTGTATCAGTGTTTCTTTGCCTGCATCTTCTTGCGCTTTCTGATCTTCTGCTTTTCTCTACAAGTGCACCTCAACCTTCTTTTACTGTCTCAATTATTCATCTTTGTTCTTTGCTTCTGCTGTGCATCTTATTTTGATTCTATGAATTACGCCTCTTCTGTTACTCATCTCTGAGTTTTATCTCACACTGCACATACTCTTGGTCTCACACTGCACATACTGTAATTTTCCCTTTCTTACAATTCAACTCATTTTTCATTAAGACCAACTAACCTTCCACAGTCATTGCATCTCCATTTTATCCTATACCACCTATTCAGTTACACCTTGAATCTCCAAGAAAACACATTAGTAACTGAATTGCCAACCGTCCAAGAATCATGATTCAGTTCTGCTAACTGAATCGTAATTGATCGATTACCTGTGAGATGAAACAATAACCCTTCGATCAAGTTTCCAATTAACCAGTACCGTTGGATTAAATCCACAGGATTTCACATTTATCTCATATGCCCACTAGCTGTGACCGAGCGCTAAACAGAATTTGAATTTCGTGATTTTGCATCTCGGTATTCCTATGATGAAGGGTCTCGACACTCCAAGTCGCGATCGTCGAGACTTCGAGATGGAGCTTAGCACCGCTAGTTTCTTCCCCTCACGTGAGCACCGGTGGTGACCACAGGCTACGCCAAAAGGTGCTTCGTATTTCGTGAACTTATGAACTTTATCAAGCCTGATCAACGGTCGAGATCTCCAATGATCCGACGGTCCAGATCTCATCGCGATCTCGCATATCGTGATTCCTGTGATGAAGGTTCTTGATACTCCAACTCATGATTGTCGAGACTCCGAGATGGAGCTTAACACCTCTAGCTTCTTCCTCCATCTTCCGCAGATGTAACCACTGGCTGTGGCCACAGCCTTATTTGAAAACGCATTTCGCACTTTCGCATCTCAGGTATTCTGTGATGAGTCCTCTCGACTCTCCATGTTACGAACTCTGAAATAGAGCTTGGCTTCTTTAGCTCTGCTCTCTAGCTCTCAATAATGTGACCATGAGATATGACCACTCCCCAATCAAACGAGCACTTCACTCCTTTGACTTTACAGTCAGCGAAAAAATGATCTTTCGCCATGTGTCCTATGGAACCAACGGTCCAGATATTAACGTGATTTCACCACGTGTCCTTCTTGAATCAATGGTCAAGATCTTATTGCGATTTTGCAAATTCACGGGCCTTCGTCATGCCTGATCAATGGTCCACGATCTCGATGATTTGGCGGTCCAGATCTTTTCGTGATCTCGCATATCACGAGTTCCCACACCATGCTCCGTTGACTCCTCCAATGTGCAAGTCAGCGATTTCCACATGTCCTATGACTCCAATGGTCAGGATTGTTATCGTGATTTCGCATATCGCGAGTTTGAACCTCTTTCCTTTGGATTTCCCAATCTGCGAAACTCTTAAACGAAACCTTTATCGTCCTTTGACTGTTTTCCTCCTTCTGAGATTACACTGCTGATCTTGCCACCTTTGTCGTGATTTGATTGTTTTCGTCCTTCTGAGCTTACACTGTTGATCTTTCCATTATCGCTATGCTACTGATCATGCTGATCTTCGCCATCTGATCATGCCGATCTTCGCCATCAATGAAAAACACGTGCCATCAATGACAGACACGCATACTCTGCCTCTATCTAAAAACATGGCAACAATGTATTAGCAATGAAGAGGATTTTCAGATATCTCAAAGGAACATAAGAGTTTGGATTATGGTATCCAAAAGGAAAGGATCTATCACTTATTGCCTAGACAGATGCAGATTGGGCAGGTTGTATTGATGACCGACGAAGCACCAGTGGAGCAGCGTTCTACTTGGGTGAGTGTTTAGTATCATGGATAAGCAAGAAACAATCATCAGTATCTTTATCTACAGCCGAGACAGAGTATATTGCAGCAACAACATGTTGTACACGGGTTCTTTGGATGAAACAAACTCTGACAAATATACATGTTGAGTATGATTAGCCCATTCCAATCTATTGTGATAATACAAGCACCATCAATATCTCAAAGAACCCGGTGATGCACTCCAAGACAAAGCACATTCCAATCAAGTATCACTTTCTACGGGAGCAGGTTGCAGAAAAGAACATCATAGTTGAGTATGTGGGCACAAAATAACAAGTGGCAGACATCTTTACAAAACCTCTGCCACAGGAAGCCTTTGAGTATCTTCGCCAGAGACTCGAAGTTGTTTATACTCCAAAATGAATGCTTATATTATATGTCTTATATGTACATGAGGAAGCACCATAAAGAGGACAGTTTAGTTAGGCGGAGCAGCCCCGGATGGAAATATACCTTTTCCATTGATGACAAAGGGGGAGACATTCATCAGATGCAGAGGAAAAATGCATGGTTCCAGGGGGAGAAATGGTCACATAGATGCAGAGGACAGAGGCATGGTTCCAAGGGGAGCATGAGTGATATGACTTCAGTATTGCATGAAATGATTTTAGTATTGCATCATAGTGTTTCCATCAATGCCAAAGGGGGAGATTGTTGATTAAGGTTGGTTGTCATTGATGTCAACCCTTGAAGAAAGTCTAGTGGCACAAAGGTTTGGGTAATGGACTCAAGTTTGTTTGATGTAAAGATGACTCATTATTTTCTTTTCATGGTTGATAATAAGTAAAAATGGATGAACTCCAAAGTGGTCCCCTTATGGTGAAAGCCCTCACGGGAAGACGCTTTGCGAATTGAATTATCTTAGAAGTATGGTTAGATAACCCATGATTATTTGTGGAATAATGAGATGAAGGCCAGTGAATTTGTCAGTGAAAATATCTTAGATGGATAGTTCTTTTCATGTCATTTCTGGTGGTATGTGGAACGTCACATAACTCCTCACGGTTAGAGAGTTATGGCCTTATGAAGTTGGAGCACCCTCATATGTCATCTAGAAGCCTCGAAAGGTCAAAGTAGTCAAAGTGGTTTAAGAGATTTTAAAAGTAAATAATAAAGTGAAGTGATGAATGCACTATAATTCAAATTGAATACAAAATAAATTATTTAAATAATAAATTTAATGGAGAAATTAGAAGTGGGTTAACCCTAAAATAAGGAAAGTGGGTAAAGTGACCTAGAAGATGGTTTTAAGGAAGCTACTTGGAGAGTATAAATAAGAGGCAATGCTCTCTCATTTTACATCACACTTGAGAATATTGAATATCTATAGGTGTTTGAGGTAATCAAATGATATCTAAGCCGAACTTATGAGGAAATGTGAATAAAAGAAGGTCGGGATTCAAGGAAGGATAAATTCCTTTGATGATGCTTTCTAAGGTATGTTATTTATAGGTCATCTTACCATTTTCGCAATAAAGTTTTTTTTAGAATAATTCCGTGAAATTTTTATTCCATTGAGGAAACATATCCAAGTATCTGTGGTAAAAAATTCAACTTGTGGGTCATTGTATTTTTGGATTTACACTCTGTGGAAAATAGGGTTTGTGGCTAGTCCTGAAACTAGTCTAAAACAGGTGTTTCGGGTAAAAATGTCATAATTTATTCATAATAGATCCAAATTGAGTAATACCAAATGTTTTAGTTAGAGTAAAGTCTTTAGTATGCTTTGTAACAGTTTCAGATTGATTCAATAAATATTCCATGCGGGGCATGCTCTACAAGGTCACTCTCTAGAATAAGCCAGAATTCAGCAAGGTATGCCATTTTTGCTATAAATTTTTCTGAGAGGTTCCAAGTAGTGACACCTGGAGGAATTGCATTAAACACACTGAAGAAAATTGTGTATCATTTTCAGATCTTTATTCATTATAGGTACAAAGTTTTGATTATTTCAAGTTAGGGTTGTTGACTCATCCAAAACTAGTCATGTGAGACTAAAGAAAATTTTGATGAAAATGCTAGTCTCTTGTTGTTAAAGTTAAGGAAGGTTTGCAGGTATGTGATCATATACACCAGGTCTATTACAAAGTTACAAATCATATTTGGATGATGAAATTGACGAGGGATTTTGGTTAAGGTACATGTTGGGTACATGGTTGAGACGAGTAGTTGATGAGTTGGCACATAGATGAGGTGTATAGTTGATGATGTTGGTACATATTAATGAGTCATAATTGATGATTATTTGACACATGATTGGTACATAATTGGTACATGGTTGGATGCACTTGTTTATGCTATAGGTTGATTACAGGTTGTTTGGTACAGGTTGGTGCTTGGTTGATGCACTTGTTTATGGTATAGGTTGATTACAGTTTGAGGTACAAGTTGATGCATGGTTCAGGTTTATTGGTACATGTTTACAGCGGTATATTTCACAGTGATAGTGTGATATTGGTTCCATAATTCTACTTCTACTTCAGGGCAGTTGGACGGGGCAAGGACAGGTGGTTGTAGCCACCTTCCGGTTGTAGCTGGAGAACATAGGGGGTTGTAGCCTCCTTCTGGTTGTAGCCAGAGAATTTGGGAGTTGGAGATTCCCTTAGGTTGTAGCCTGAGAAACTAGGGGGTTGGAGCCTCCTTCCAGTTGCAGCTAGAAAACAAAGGAAGTTGGTGCTTCCAACGAATGTAATTCTTCA
This sequence comes from Picea engelmannii, assembly GCA_009831015.1. NCBI lineage: Eukaryota > Viridiplantae > Streptophyta > Pinopsida > Pinales > Pinaceae > Picea > Picea engelmannii. The sequence goes on along the minus strand of ML789088.1, from coordinate 386,346 downwards.
AGACATATAAGAAAAATCATTTTGCGGTTTTCTCCTGATTTGGGTTTCCATGTAAAACACTGGTGTACTGTGTATGTGTGTGATTGTTCATTTCTTATTGCTCATTATTGGATAATAATTCTACATTGATATAACACTTGGATTATTTGGATAAAAAGGATTATAATTGTGTTATTACCGATTCACCCCCCCTCCCAGTAATCCAACAGTGTAGTCACAAAAAAAATTAACAGAAACACATATAATACATAATATTTAAATAATGGGCAAACATAAATATAAAATGTCATGTGAAGAGTAGTTTTAAAAAGAAACTCGTCATAAAAAAATTGCTTGATGGGTAGGAATGCCCTTCAAATTTATACCTTGGCTGCACATGGGTGATGGGTATCCGCTACATAGTAGGATTGACGATAGTATTTTTGTTCATTGTCTTCTTCTGCAAAAATCATTTGAAAACAAAGAGAGAAAGCAATCTAGAAATGATTCCAGGACCATTTATAATGGCCCATCATTTGGAATCTCCACATGTTGGGAGGGATTCCTCATCGTGCTCTGAAATACCTTGCAGACACAGATGGTCCCACTATGTTTATGCGCTTCAGATATGTCCATATCGTTGTGGTTTCTTATGTTTATATAGACAAACTCTTTCTCAAAACTCGTGATATTCTATTTTCTAGCAAACCCGAATTAGCAGTAGGGAAGAACTTGTTATACAATTTTAAAGACTTGGGGTTCACTCTGTATGGATATTATTATATGCAAATGGGAAAAATGTGTGTGTTAGAGTTGCAGACTCCCAGGATAATTGAGTCCTTCCAATCCCTGCGAGAGGAGGTGTCTGTGATGATTCAATCCATTTGACAAGAAATCCACACAGGGACCAAATTTGTTAAATGAACAAGACTCTCTTGTCCTTCACAACAAATATAAAATGCAGAATGTTGATGGGAAGAAAATGTTCGACAAAGGCACTCGTTGGATTTAAAGGATTCACCTCACTGTTGTGGGAGGTGTCAACTTTATCAAGTGATTTTTATATCATATATTTCATTCCTCGTCTCGGGTGGTTGGATTTGGAAGGTCTTAGGTGGTTGGATTTGCAGGGCATCAAAAGGAAGATCAAGAAAGTGCAAAAAAATCGACGTGTTAGAAGAGGAGATCATTGATGAACACATTGAGAGGAGGAATGAAAATGATTGGATTTGTATGGCATCAAAAGGCACATGAAGAAAGTGCACAGATAATTTGGTGTGTTAGATGAGGAGATCATTGATGAACATATTGAGAGGAGGAATCAAAACATGTGGGAAAATAACGGTTTTGTAGAGGTATTGCTCGATATATATATATATATATATATATATTTGGATGTAGTGATCAAAATTCAACCCTTCCGAGTCCTTCCAAGGGGTTCAAATATGTTCTAGAAGGGTAATTCAAAAATTTACACCCTTTAAAAAAAACATAGATTTTTTAAATCACTTGTCATTTACGAAGGGCAACAAATATCATAAAATGTCAAGAAAAGGGTCAGATTTTCAATAACCCATCAAAGTCCTCACTTCTAATGCTTGGTTAGTCAATGAGCATTGGTTAGTCATACAATACTTGCCTTTGGCATCTAAATACTAAAATCATCCCTATTCTAGCTAGCTCTTATCTATTCTCTCGTGTCGTGTACATCCTTGATATACCCTTACACAACATGAAATCCATTACATAGTTGAAACTTAGATAAATATCCTACCATTGTATTGTATTGGTGTATGCACTATTTTATGTGTCACTTAACGAAAGCTTACCAAAGAAACTTAGACACCTTGTCTTTGTGAATCCCCACTTGAATTTGTGTGTTATGAACATTGTTGCTTATTGTCAATATATGAATTTTCATTGCATTTAGTTTACATGCTTCATGTTTTTGAATCTCACACTCGCCATAATTCCATTTTCTTTGTTATCTTTGCCTCCGACACTTTCCATAGTGTTATTTCCTTTGTGATCTTTTTTCTAGCAACATTGACATCAGTATGACAATACTTTGTAAATATTTTGACAATGCCCCATAACTATCTTTCTCCTTGCCTCATCTCAAGCCAGGATCAAGGAGACTTATCCTTTGTAGCATTAATGCATGGAACAACATTTTTGACACTATGTGGGATTTTTAAGAAAGCTAGGGAGAAGGTAACATAATTTTCATTCATCAAACTTATGCATTAGGGATTATGCTCTAGCATTCCACTCTTTCATGCATTTTCACTTGGGTTGAGAAATAAAGTGAACAATCAATATCCTCAATAGAAACTTAACATCATTGGTGTTCTTAATGAGTAAATATTTCATTTAGTTTCACGTTTCTATGGATCTTTGGAAGCTCTAAGTCATTAACATCTTAGCTTAAATAATGAGCAATAGATGCTAGATTGTCACGTTGCTAGGGGCCTATAATGCAAGTAGGGTCTCTTCATTGCTTTTATAATGATCTTGATAGAATTGTCACCCTTCAATAAAGGCCTCAAGATATAATGCAATTTATTATTTTCTAATGAGATCTAAAATGAACATGACTCCCATGTGGTCAAGAAGGATTGGTGTATGCTCAAAATATGCAAGTAAAATTCACTGTGCATGCATCATATAGATACATAGCTTACATCCTCTTTTATATTGGTGTTCACAAAAAAGTTCGATTTTGTAATTGTGTCTAAAGTTTTATATTGTCATTTTTAAAACTTTGAAATTCCTTCAAAGAAAATATGACTCAATGGTTATATGTATATATATATATATATATATATATATATATATATATATATATATATATATTGATTTTTCAATAAGAAAGGCTTAAGAAATAAGTTTGTTTCATCTTAGCATTTTACTTAAACCATAAACAATTTGCAGCAACCAATATCACAAGAAGAAACATCATGCACAAGTACACACGAAGTATCCTGGGAAACCCTTCTCAACAAGGGAAGAAAACCCAACCAAATCCTTTGCTATATTCTTCAAGAGAAAGACCTTCACCACCAAGAAAACCTAGCACACAAGAGGGTGATTGAAAACCCTAGAAAACTAGCGCCCAAGAGAGGTGTGCACTTATCCCAAGAAGATGTACTTGCTGCAATTTCCAAACTCACACAAAAGATATGATTCCTCAATGGGGAATTTACCTTTACTTATACTACACTGAACCTGTCAACAAAAGTGTCTAATGGAACAATAGGGCCGACCTCTCTATCCCATAATATAATTAATATTATCCATATTAATTATCTTTTACATTAATTATCAATCACATTAAGGTGGGGCCGACCTGTACCCTTTACATTACAATTAGGGTTACAGGTAGGTCTGACTCTTGAACAATATAGCAAGGGATCTTATACACCCACTAGTGCTCATCCACTAGGGTCACATCCACAGGGATGTCCATATATCTGGCTCACTGCATTACACAGAAGAGCCACTTCTTCACTAGTGCTCAGCCACTAAGATCACGTTCACCTGTGCTCGTCCATAGGCACATCCACTCAACACATCTTATTTCCCACTGCATTACACATGAGATTCATCTGGAGTTTCTCATTAACTCTCTGCTCAGAGGAGGCTAATACATCATCTTCATTTTTGTTCTCATGACAATGCACCCAGTACTTTGGGATTTCACACGTTCACCTTGTGCTCAACCACATGCACATCCAACTCTACAGATCTCCTTTCTCACTGCGTTACATAGGAGAATCATCTGGAGTTCTTATCAACTCTCTATAAGGAGGAGGCCATCTCTACGTTCCAGCTCTGTCTCAGATAGGAACCACACACCCTTCTCAGGGGCTCTCTCTCATGTTTGTGTCTTGAAGAATGTCTCACATAGCTGCAATCATCAACACTCCCTCTCAACTAGGGAGGCATTCTTCATCATGCCAAGTCTCACACAGATGTACTTTGAACTTTGTCTTGGTTGTAGTCATCAACACTCCCTCTTAACTAGGGAGGTATTCTTCACCAAGCTAATTTGGTGAAGATGTTTGCAAATTGCTCATGTGTAGGAAGGTACTGCATGTGTATTATTTTCCTCTGCATCATATCTCTGATTTAATGATATTTCATCTCAACGTGTTTCGATCTATCAAGAAACATTGGGTTCTCAAAGAGCTTTACACACGACTCTTTTTATCATCATAGAATCTGTCTCATGATCAAGTAAATATGTCAGAATCTTGTGAAGCCACATTGCTTCACACACTCGATGTTATATACTCTACTTATGTGGTACTCAAGGCCACAGAGTTTTGTTTCCTATTGCATCAGGAAACCATGGAAAACTTCATGGTAAGAAAACAATTGGATGTTCTCTTCTGGTCCACTGTACTCTTAGTTCAATTTGTATAGGCATATCCCTACAAACTCAATTTCACACTTGGAGGCATATCTCAAACTGTATCAATTTTTTCCTCGTGTATATATCAATACATGCTTTATTGTTCTCTAGTGAGTCTGTCTCGACTAGCTCATGGATTGGCTAAGCATATTCACTATAAAGCATGAATTGGGTCTGGTGTTAACCAGAGATATGAATGATCCAATTAGTTGTGGATCAATCTTGTCTGAATCATCATCATTCATTTTCTTCAAATCTATCATGGTGTTTTTGTATTCTTTCATACTAAACTTCTTTCATATTCCAATTGTATATTTTCTTTGACTCAGAAAAATCTCATTCAGTTTTTGTCATACTTCCAGGAAGTAGAGCATCATACTCAGATCATTCATCTTGGAATCAGAAGTCAAGGCTTGCTTGTTTTCAACAACAAGGCTTTCTGAACAAGTCATCAAAAATCAGGCTCTCGTCACCAACACTGTAATAATATAGGTTTGGATCAACAACACTCTTATTGAAACCCAAACTCATCAAGAATCCATTCATCTGACATAGTTTCCAACTCATGGATGATAGTATGGATGGAAGTGTGTCAGGCTTACTGGATCAAGTGTCTCATCATAGACAACTCCCTCTGTTTGTGAGAAACATCTGGCTATAGATATCGCTTTGTATTTCTCGATACTTCTATCAGTTGCATGTTTGATCTTATAGATCCACTTGGAAGTCATCACAAACTTCCCTTCTGGTCCCTGAACAATATATTATACATAATTCTTTTAAGATATATTGGTATTCTTCTATTATGGCATCTTGCCAGACCTGTTCTCATGTTTCTTCTCTATGACAAGAAGGCTCAGATTAAAATAAGTGGCTCGTGGTTGAAGAGTGGCTCGAAAAATATCTGTGTTCTCTCGGGATGTGCCTTGAGAGGCTTGTATGTTTCTCTGCCTCTTGCAGAGTGAGCCTAGGCAGGTATTTTATTCCCTACTACAATATCTCTGAACATATCAATTGGAGCAACTGGATCAGCTGGAATAATGTATGTCTCCCTCTGAACTGCTGAAGGGGGGGAAGGTATTGTTTCACTGTCAATCTTCGTCTTAGATTCTCTGGATCTTTGAAAGGCTATATTTTCTTCAAGGACAACATCTATACTTGTCTCAATATGTCTCTGACTATGGATGTGGATATGGAATGTCTTCGAAAATTCATTTTTATCCCATAAACGTATCATTTCTCCCTAAAGGGTCTAGCTTGGACTTCTTCTCTTTGGGTACATGAAAATACACTGGGCACCCAAATATCCTGAAGTGTTCAATCTCAAGCTTCACTTCGGTGAAGGCTTCTTCGGGAGTTATGTTTTTCAAATTCTGGTGAAGACTCTTGTTCTGAACATATACTGTGTCATGCATGCTTCTTCCCATAGAATCATAGAAATATTTTAATCATGCATTATTGCATTGGTTTCCTCAATGATGGTTCTATTTTTTCTCTTTCTCAAATAGTTTTGAATCCCTCTGAGTCAAGTGACTCCCTATGAAGGATAAACATATTCATTTGTTGTTAAACTGTCTAGAACAAGAAAACAAGAGGAACCAAAACAAGAATATATCTTAAAGGAGAATAATTAGTACATCTCTAGAATCAAAACAATTTAAGGATTGTTGTCACAGATACAACACCTACTTGTAATGTAGAAAACTTTAGAAATATAGGTTAGAGGAAGGACAATTACAACAATCGAACCTGAAGTCTTCACTTCCATTGTTTTGTTCCTCTAAATGCACTGAGATCCCTTTGGATCCATGACTTCAGCAAAAGGTTTCTTCCTCCTACAATTTCCCTCATGAAAATTATGCAAATAATATATATATAAGTGCATACCTGAGGGTGTTGATATGATTTCTCCAATGGCAACCAGTTGATCTTTGTCCTCTTGACATCTTCATGAAGAGGGTATTCATAGTGTCAGTTTTTTGTATCACCCACAATAAGCCTTCCTATGAAGTCTTGTCTTTCGGGAACTTGAAGTTTCTTGATCCATCAAATTTATCTTCCATCATAGTTTTGTTCATCATAATTTTAGATTCTTCACAAACCCTTGTCAAATGGACTAGAAAACCTAACGGTTAGGCTAGGCTAGCACATTTATGTTTTGTTGGACTTACGACTGCCAACAAAAAGCCTTTGAAAGATAAGAGAAAACTGGTGAGCTGAAGAGCTCCTTCAATGAGTTGCAGAAACCCTAATTCTAAATTTTCTGCAGAAATTAGAGAAACCCTAGAAACCCTAGGTCCAAAATTTCAAAATGCTCGAAATTACTCTGAGAGACTCTGGAGGTGCGCTTGAGGAGGTCGTACTCTCCTATTCCAAAATTATCCCCAACATTCAAGTGTTAAGAGATGAAATACCTCAAAATAACAGGGTCGTATAGAATTTTTGGGAACCTTAGGAGGGTCGTACGGTTCTGCAAAAGAGGAGGGAAGACTGGTAAAATCTTGTAGCTTGTGCAATGGGTTCTTCAAGACCTATGCTCTGATACCATGTTGATTTTTCAATAATCAAGGCTTAAGAAAGAATTTCATTTCATCTTAGCATTTTACTTAAACCATAAACAATTTGCAGCAACCAAGATCACAAGAAGAAACACCATGCACATGTACACAAGAAGTATCCTGGGAAACCCTTCTCAACAAGGGAAGAAAATGTTAAATTTTTAATTTAATAAAGTACCTATGAAAGTGTTTCTCATCCCAAGGTGCCTAAGGGGTGAGAAAGTGCCTAATGTGGTCCGTAGTCATTTAATTTGTGAGATGCAGATTAAAAGGTGACTTTATGACTTTAGTGAGGGTGAGTGAAGAGACACCAAATCTTAGCCACTCATCTAATCCAATCTCAACTATTGGATTAAGAGACCCCTCACCTACCTCATGAGGTCGATTAGGGTAGGAGGGAACACCCTAGCTAGGGTTGTTGTTCATTTCATCTTTTGGAGAGAAAGAGAGAGAAAGAGAGAGGTCAAGCTTGAGAAGTGTAACACCCTGTTTCCCCCAGTCTGTAAAAATAACTATACTGGCCAAGTAATTGTGGCAAAATTAGAGATGTGAATGTATGATGTGAATGGACCTTATGAAAAAGGTCGATGAATGTAAACAATATTATGAATGTATATATTGCAAGACTGCTGAGAGGGGAACGTGTTGAAAAAGAGACCACGATGGCTGAAGAAAGGTGGTGGAAGGCACCTAGAATGGTGGCGTGAACTTCCACAAATACCATATTTGGTCATCACTGGCCCGGAGAACCAAGAGTGGCTCGCTGGCCCAAATTTAATGTCTCACAGCCTGGTAGGTAGATGGCTCCTCAGAAATTAATGAGGGATGGGGGAGGTGAACCGCCCATCCGTAGGAGCCTCAGGCCTGACCAGTGCGCGGAAAGTTGTGCCACACGCAACCTCGCAAGAGGAAAAATGCATGAGGGAGAAGCAAATGAGGAGTCAGGCATCGGGCAGATGCGATGGAATGCAGGGAAGAAGAGGAAAACCCTGGAAAAACTCTAGCAATATGCAGAGTAAGTGATAGCGGGGAGGAAGGAAAGTAACCTTCGCTCTCGGTCACTAGCAAACAGAGACGCAGTCTCTCAGCATCGTGGTCTCAGCTCAGGGGTGGCTAGTGGTAAATCTGCTGGGAGTCACTGAGCCTACGATTGGGAGGAAACGAGCACCCCTCTCAGCAGTTGCATAACCCCTGGTGTTATTTCTGATAAGTGTTTTTACATCTTGTATCTTGAAATGTATATTCTAACTTATATGCTTATAAGCTGTGAAATTATGAAGGGTTTTGATATAATACTGTCGGTGTGGTATCTTGATCAGAAATGGTAGTTGTATGTCTGTAATAGAAAGACTACGTATGGCTTATGTTGTAGACAGATTGGTATTTATACACATGTACGCATATTGTATTGATTTGGACTTCAAGTCTGATTTTGGAAAATCTATACCCTTATTCGTCCCTAGGGATACCCGGAGTGGATCTCTCCACAGAGATACTTTCCTTAGAAAGCTTACCCAGAACCTGGGAACATGATTTGAAGGCTCAAATCTTAGTAACCCTGATAGGTGACGATCGACGGACGAGATCCCGTCGGAAGATCTGTGGCCATTCACGGCCATTAGATTGGTAGAAGGAACAAGGGCGTTAAATTCCTTGACCCTGATAAGTATCGAATCGATAGACGAGATCTCGTCGGGAGATCTGTGGTCACTAACGATCATCAGATCGGAAGCGGAAGCTGGGGCGTTAAGCGCCTTAACCTTGATAGGCATTAATCGACGAACGAGATCCCGTCGGGAAATCTGTGGTCACTCGTGACCGTTAGAATGGTAGAAGAAAGTAGGACGTTAAACGCCTTACCCCTTTTGTTTTTCTATGTCTTCGTGAGTGGCGAAGAAATCAGGATCGTAGATCCCCAAGGTCCATGAGAGTATCTGGACCGTTGATTTTTCCACGTCCAGGAAGCCGTGGGAGAGTACACAGGTTAGGAATCGATCTGAGCCGTCAAATCTCGGCTAGAAAGCTCAACAGCCGTTGGATCTGTCAAGAGATACCTGAGGGTTAAACCCCGAGTGAATAGGGGCGAAAGCCACAAATTAGATTTAGGTCGTCCGATTTGAGGAGGCCACATGTCGCGAGATTTCCCACTTCGGGAAATCAGGAATCGAGGTCTCATGAGTCTTGGTAACCGGAGATCGGGACATTCCATGGTGGAAATATCGAAACAGATTTGGACCATCCGATTACAGGAGGCTACGTGTTAGGAGATTACCTACTTCGAGAAATCGGGGATCGAGGATTCAGGAGTCCCGTGGTCGAGAGTTCGGGCTCTCGTGTTGATAAGCCCCGAAGGGAATGAGACTATGGTCTTATGAGAAGTGGTCATATCGGCCAAGGCATAGCCCAGGGGGATAATTGCTGATTGTTCGGCACTTCGGCATTTCGATACTCAGGATACCGAAGGGCATGTTCCCCTGTGCTCACAAACCCCGAAATCTAGACTTATGAATGCCAAGATATTTGCATGTGGTTAAGCCCCGATTAACGGACGAGATCCTTTCGGAGGATCTCAGGGTCTGTGACAACAGTTGGATGTGGGGGAAAGAACGCGGAGGATAGTTCCTTGACCCCTCCCAGCCTTTGCAAACGATGAACAGACGAGATCCTTTCGGAGGATCTCAGGGTCTATGACAACCGTTGGATGTGGGGGAAGGAACAAGGATGATAGTTCCTTGACCCCTCTCAGCCTTGGTAAGAAAATGAATGGATGAGATCTTTTCGAAGGATCCAGAATCCATAATGACCATTGGATGTGAGGAAGAGATGTCGGCGTTAAGCTGGGGGTGAATGCGCATTAGGGTAAGTGGCGAGCAGATCTAGATGGCCAGAGTCCACCCGCCCAGATCTATGGCTGAGGCTTCATTCTGGAGCCCCCTTGCTATCCTGCCTTTAGCGGTGAGCGGGGGGGTCCAGAATTGGATGCGCAACTATTGAACAGTCAAGATTAAGTCGCCTTGATCAATGGTACTCAGGTAGATTCCAGACCCCCCTTGTCGTTCTGTCTTTAATGAGGGGGGGGGGGGTCTGGAATGGTGTGGTGTGTGAAGTGGGGCCCCCTCCTATCATGTCGCCTTCCGTGGCGCATTTCCCTCATGCCACCTGTACTCCACTTAACCGCGCGACAGGGATTCCTTCCTATTGGCTACTGTCTAGCCCTGTTGGGACCCGTTCCCTTGACCATTTGCTAACCCTATCAAGGTTCGGCGTATGCAAGATTGACACGAATCGATGCTCTTGTAGCGCTGAGTCACGTAAGGCGAAGAAGTGCCATATCTATTTGGCCTGTGATCATGACCCACAATCACATGGGAGCAGACAGGGAAGGATCTAGCTTACGCTAGGCCTCCATAGATAATTCGAAGGCTTGATTCTGCAGGAATCAACAAAAAATTTTGATTTTCATAGTGGGAGTGTTACAAGAAGAGGCGACATTTGCAGAGCTGGGCACACATCCCAAGGCAACAAGCTAGCATGAGTTTCAAGGCAGAGTACAACATTGAATGCAATCCATACGATAAATATTTCTAGAGGTCGTACAACCATTTATTATGCACAAAAATTGAGGAAGATAGCAAAAACATTTCTAAGAAGTTTGGCATGCATCCCAAGACTTCCATACATTCATTTATTGGCACAAAAATTTGAGGCACCTGCTATCATTAATTTCTAGGTGAAATTTCGTATTGTCCGTACAGATTTTGGCACGATTTTTTAGGGTCATAGAACACAGTTTTCGAGAAGAAAGGGCATGGTTTTCAAGGAGTTGTTCCTGTTGCATATTTAGTACAGTCTTAGAAGAAATTTGGCACATAAACCAAGACATTCCGTACAACATTTTTTGCTGGGACAGTTGTACAGTTGTATGGATTTCTGGCACAGAAATCGAGGAGCTTTCCCAGGATTGTTCAGAAGGATCTTTGCAAAAGAAATTCTGAGATAAGTTTTTGTAATTTCTAAAGATGAATATGTTGTAAAAGAAATTTCTCAGAAGCTCATAAATAATAAAAATCCCTCTTTCACTATTTTTCCCCTTGTGGGTTTTTCCCGGGTCGATGTTAGATCGAAAATTTCTGTATCATATTTTTTGAGTTTTATATGCTGCTGATATTTTATTTCTGCATTATAAACGATGTTCAGAATCCTCATGTTTCAGTTCTGAAATTAATTTTCTGCTAAGTTTTATTTGCTGATATAAAACTGGGTTTGGGCATTAAACATTGGCTGAAAAATCAGCGAGACTGAAACTGGGTTGGGGTCTGAAAATTTTACATGGTATCAGAGCTGAGTTGAAGGGAAGTAGAAATTTCAGCAATCAAAAAGTTGGGACAACAGTCACTTCACAGGGAAGAATTTTGAATTTATCATTTTCAGTAGAAAAGGGTCAATGGCTACAGGTTTGAGGGTTGAGGACAGACTTGATGGAGCAGCAAATTTTGGTGCTTGGAAGGAGAGGATGATCTTGCTTCTGCAATAAAACGAGTTGTGGGACTTTGTGGAAAATACCACTACTCATCATGTTGTGGTACCTATTGATGCTACTCTTCTTCCAGCTTACGCTAAGAAGAGTATCAAGGCTAAGAGGTTTATTCTTGATGCCATCAAGGATCATTTGATTCCTCACTTGATGAGGAAGACACATTCCTATGAGATGTGGGAGTCTTTGACTAAATTGTACCAGAGTACAAATGAGAACCGGAAAATGGTTTTGAGGAAAAAACTAAAGAGCATAAAAATGACCAAGGCTGAAAATGTGGTCACATACCTTACTAGATTGACACATGTGAGGGATGAACTTGGAGTTGTGGGGGAAGCCATAGTTGACAGTGATCTTGTGAGAACAACATTGAATGGAGTTTCCAAACAATGGGTTGTTTTTGCGGAGGGCATTGTTGCTAGGGAGAAGCTTCCCGGTTGGGAACGTCTTTGGGATGACTTTGTTCAGGAGGAAACCTGGAGAGGTTATGTACATGGCAGTTCATCTACAGATCATGAGGAGGAGAATGTGGCTCTTGCTACCACTAGAAAGAAAAAGTTCAAAAAGGGTCCAAAGGGAGGACACAAGTCCAAGGGTGAAGGGAAGAAAGACATGAGCAAAGTCAAGTGCTTTGCATGCCATAATTTTGGGCACTATGCAGGTCAGTGTCCGAACAAGAAGAAGAAACAAACAATAGCTTCAGCAGAGGTGGAAGAGTTTTCCACCAAGTTTGACAGGGAATTTTTCTTGATTGTGTGTCTATCCTCGAGGACCACTACTTCAGATACTTGGTATATTTGACAGTGGTGCCTCTCACCATATGACAGTGGTTCATGAGCACTTGATAGATCTTACACAGTGTGGAGATGCAGATGTAGTGCTTGGAGGTGATCGAGAGGTCAAGGTGGCAGGTTGTGGGACTGTATCATTTCAAAGGGAGTCTTTGCCTCCCATGACTTTGATAGAGGTTCTATATGTTTCGGGCTTGAAGAAAAACTTAGTGCTAGTTTCTACTATTGAGGAGAAGGGCTATGAGGTCTTGTTCCATGATGGGAAGATGCTTCTTTTCCCCAGAGGGTCTAGCATCACTTCAGCCAAAGTGATTGGTACTAGACGTGAGAGGTTGTACAAGTTTTTTTTCCAACCAGTGAGAGCATTGATTCATTCTACTAGCAGCAGCAGTGACCTATGTGATATATGGCACAGGAGGATGGCACATTTGCACCATGGGGCTTTGAGAGTTCTAAGGGAGATGGTGACACGAGTTCCAGATTTCAGTTCAGAGCACCATGAGTTGTGCAAGGGGTGTGCTTTGGGAAAGTACACCAAGACTACTTTTCCGAGCAGTGACAGTAGAGCAGTAGGGATACTTGATCTTATACATTCAGATGTATGTGGCCCGATGTCTTCGACATCGTTGGCTAGTTCCCTATACTATGTTGTATTCATTGATGACATCTCTCGGGAGTCCTGGATTTTCTTCATGAAGACCAAAGGACAGATCTTCAGTCGGTTCCAAGAGTTCAAAGCTCTTGTGGAGAACCAGACAGGGAAGAAAATCAGAGTCCTGAGATCGGACAATGGGGGTGAGTATACCTCTAAGGAGTTCATGGACTTCTGTGCAATAGAGGGCATCAGGAGGGAGTTGATTGTTCCTTACAACCCGCAACAGAATGGGGTTGCATTGAGGAAGAACAAGGCCATTGTTGGGACTGCGAGAGCCATGCTACATGATCAGGGTATGCCACTATTTCTATGGGTTGAGACATGCTACACTGCATTTTATCTGCAGAACAAGAGTCCTCACAAGGTTGTGGGGAGCATGACTCCTGAGGAGGCTTTCTCTGGGAAGAAGCCTGAGGTGGGGTACCTTCATATTTTTGGGTGCATCACATTTTCATATGTCCCTTCTAAGAAGAGGACAAAGCTGGAGCCCATAGCAGAAAGAGGGATCTTTGTTGGGTACAGTGGGACTTCAAAGGTTTTCCGTATATACCTTCCTTCCTTTAGGAAGACTGTCTTGAGGAGGGATGTCATATTTGAGGAGGACAGAGCCTTTAGGAAGTCTAAAGGGACAGAGAAGGGTGAGCAGTCTTCACCACAGATTCAAGTGAGTTCGCAGTAGACTACAGTGACACAGAGTTCAGGGCCACCAGTTTCGGGGACGACAGGTTCACAAGTGACAAGGCCACGGGTTTCAGGTTCACAGGCTACTGGTCCACAGGTTTCAGGATCAGGTACTTCAGATTCTACTTCAGGATCATTGTCTTCAAGAGATGGGGTTGAGAAGGGAGAGTCCCATCCACCAGACACTACTTTAGAGAGGAGGAAGCCCAAGTGGCTTCAGGACACTTTGAGGGAGGCACAGGGTTCAGTGGGGAATCCCAGACAGGCAGTGAGGGAGAGAAAACCTCCCGAGAGTTTTTGCAGCTACATCGCGATGGTGAGCAGTATTCGGGAGTCTAAGCCTTCCATTTCTGAGGAGGCCACTGGTAGAAAGGTATGGAGAGATGCCATGATGGAAGAGTACAATTCCATCATGAAGAACGATGTCTGGGAAGTTGTTCCTAGACCTGAGGGGAAATCAATGGTGACTTCCAGGTGACTCTATAAACTAAAGCATGCTGCAGATGGCAGCATTGAGAAGTACAAAGCTTGCTTTGTGGCTCGGGGATTTTCACAGGTTGAGGGAGTTGACTATGATGAGACCTTTGCATCGGTTTCTAGATACACTTTGATCAGGGTAGTGATCTCCATTGCAGCAGAGATGGGTTGGAAGATCCACCAGATGGATGTGAAGACCACATTTCTGAATGGTCTTATAGAGGAGGAGGTGTATATTGAGCAGCCATTGGGCTTTGAGGTGCATGGGAGAGAGTCTCATGTGTGTAGACTGAAGAAGGCAGTGTATGGGCTTAAACAAGCTCCCATAGCTTGGTATTCGAGGATAGATGCCTATTTGCAGCAGTTGGGTTTTGATAAGAGTGAGGTGGATCCCAACCTATACTTCATTGTGGTTGGAGAGGATCCTCTCATTCTTCTTCTATATGTGAATGATCTTTTCATTACAGGGGCAAAGAGACTCATCAACAACTACAAGGAGAGCCTTGCTTCATAGTTCGAGATGACTGACATTGGACTGATGCATTACTTTTTGGGATTGGAGGTTTGGTAAGAGCCTGGACACATCTTCCTGGGACAGGGGAAGTATGTGTGTGACATTTTGAGCAGATTTCAGATGGGGGATAGCAGGCCCATGACCACTCCCATGATTACCAACTGGAAGAAGCTTCATGCTTCTGAGTCACAGTTGGTGGATTCCACTTTGTATCGTCAGTTGATCGGGTCATTGATGTATTTGGTCAATACCAAGCCAGATATTTGTTTTGCTGTCAACACTCTCAGTCAGTTCATGGTGGATCCTAGGAGAGTGCACTGGGTGGCAGCAAAACATGTGCTCAGGTATCTTTTTGGTACGATAGATTATGGTTTGGACTATCAGAGAGGAGATGGAGTTCGCCTGGTTGGCTATACAGACTCAGATTAGGCAAGATGTGTCAGTGATAGGAAAAGCACTTCAGGGTGTTGTTTTGGATTGGGATTAGCAGTTGTGTCTTGGTTCAGTAAAAAACAGAAGTCAGTGGCTTTGAGTTCTGCAGAGGCTGAGTATATGGCAGCTAGTCAGGCCAGTTGTGAGGCCCTTTGGCTTCGCAAGATGCTGGTGGGATTGTTCAGCATGCAGTTGAGGCCTACTGCGATTTACTGTGATAATCAGAGTTGCATTAAACTCTCGGAGAATCCAGTTTTTCATGACCGGTCTAAGCATATCGAGATTCATTATCACTTCATCCGTGACTATGTTCAGAGAGGAGCTGTGGAGCTACAGTACATATCTACAGAGGAGCAGGTTGCAGACATACTCACCAAGGCATTGGGCAGAGGCAAGTTTGTATTTTTCAGGGACAATCTTGGAATGGTGAGTAACACTTTCCTCGGTAAGAGGGAGTGTTAAATTTTTAATTAAATAAAGTACCTAGGCAAGTGTTTCTCATCCCAAGGCACCTAAGGGGTGAGAAAGTGCCTAATGTGGGCCCTAGTCATTTAATTTGTGAGATGAAAATTAAAAGGTGACTTTATGACTTTAGTGAGGGTGAGTGAAGAGACACCAAATCTCAGCCACTCATATAATCCAATCTCAACCATTGGATTAAGAGACCCCTCACCTACCTCATGAGGTCGATTAGGGTAGGAGGGAGCACCCTAGCTAGGGTTGTTGTTCATTTCATCTTTTGGAAGTGGAAGCATTTGCAGAGCTAGGCACACATCCCAAGGCAGAGAGAGGTTGATCTTGAGAAGTGGCAGCATTTGCAGAGCTAGGCACACATCCCAAGGCAGCAAGCTAGAACGAGTTTCAAGGTAGAGTACAACATTGAATGCAGTCTGTATGGTACAGATTTCTAGAGGTCATACAGCCATTTATTATGCACAGAAATCAAGATAGCAAAAACATTTTTGAGAAGTTTGGAACGCATCCCAAGGTTGCCATACAGTCATTTATTGGCACAAAAATCGAGGCACCTGCTGTCATTAATTTCTGGGTTAAATTTTGTACTGTCCGTACATATTTTGGCATGATTTTTTAGGGTCGTACAACACAGTTTTCGAGAAGAAAGAGCACAGTTTTCGAGGAGTTCTTCCTACTGCATATTTCGTACAATCTTAGCAGAAATTTGGCACAGAAATTGAGACAGTTCGTACATCATTTATTGTTGGGACAGTCGTACAGTTGTACGGATTTCTGGCATAGAAATCGAGGAGCTTTCCCAGGATTGTTCAGAAGGATTTTTGTAGAAGAAAGTCTAAGATAAGTTTTTGTAATTTTTGAAGATGAATATGTTGTAAAAGAAATTTCTCAGAAGCTCATAAATAATAAAAAACCATCTCTCACTGGTTTTCCCCTTGTGGGTTTTTCCAGGGTCGATGTTAGACCGAAAATTTATGTGTCATATTTTATGAGTTTTATATGCTGCTGATATTTTATTTCTGCATTATAAACGATGTTCAGAATCCTCATGTTTCAGTTCTGAAATCAATTTTCTGCTAATTTTTATTTGCTGATATGAAATTGGGTTTGGGCATTAAACATTGGCTGAAAAATCAGCGAAACTGAAACTGGGTTGGGGTCTGAAAATTTTACAGAAAACCTAGCCAAATCTTTCGCTATATTATTCAATATAAAGACCTTCACCACCAAGAAAACCTAGCACACAAGAGGGTGGTTGCAAACCCTAGAAGACTAGCGCCCAAGAGAGGTGTGCACTTATCCCAAGAAGATGTACTTGCTGCAATTTCCAAACTCACACAAAAGATATGATTCCTCAATGGGGAATTTACCTTTACTTATACTACATTGAACTTGTCAACAGAAGTAACTATTGGCACAACAAGGCCGACCTCTCTATCTCATAATATAATTAATATTAACCAGATTAATTATCTTTTACATTAATTATCAATCGCATTAAGGTGGGGCCGACCTGTACCCTTTACATTACAATTGGGGTTACAGGTAGGTTTGACTCTTTAACAATGTAGCAAGGGATCTTATACACACACTAGTGCTCATCCACTAGGGGCACATCTATAGGGATGTCCATATATCTGGCTCACTGCATTACATAGAAGAACCACTTCTTCACTAGTGCTCAACCACTAGGATCACATTCACCTGTGCTTGTCCACAGGCACGTCCACTCAACAGATCTTCTTTCCCACTGCATTACACAAGAGAGTCATCTGTAGTTTCTCATCAACTCTCTGCTTAGAGGAGGCTAATACATCATCTTCATTTATGTTCTCATGACGATGCACCCAACACTTTGGGATTTCACACGTTCACCTTGTGCTCATCCACAGACACGTCCAACTCTGTAGATCTCCTTTCTCACTGTGTTACACAAGAGAATCTTCTATAGTTCTTCTCAACTCTCTGTCAAGAGGAGGAGGCCATCTCTACGTTCCAGCTCTGTCTCAGATAAGAACCACGCACCCCTCTCAGGGGCTCTCTCTCATGTTTGTGTCTTGACGGATGTCTCACATAGCTGCAATCATCAACAATATATATATATATATATATATATATATATATATATATATATATATATATATATATATATATATATAACCCATGAAAAGGTTATATTTGAAATTACAAAGTACACTTATTATTATTTTCTATTGAAATTTCAAGTTGTTATTAAGTTTTAACATTTTAAATCATTGTAAGGGAAATATTTTATTTAGAATATTATTTTTGAAAGGAGTACCTAGTTTACTCTTGTCAATTGAAGTACAACTACTTTTTCAACTTTTCATCATGGAAGGGTTGAGTGAATATATACCCTTCAACTTGAAATTAAGAATAACCCTCCAAATTTAATCATTGAATGGATGCATATATCTGAGAGTAACGGATGTAGGAGAGTCAGAAAACAATGATTACATCACTTCCAGCCTCAGATATCCAAGAGTAATGGATAAACGCGAGTCAGAAAAAACAATGATTACACCACCGACGACCTCATAATAAAAGGTGAAATCGTTTGACCAATGATCAAATAAACAAATGCATGCATATTAATATTTAAGAAAAATAAAAATAAAAATAGACTATGTAAAACTTTGGAAGGGAAATCCAAATTTATAGTCAACTATCATGTTAAAAATAGGGAGTCAACCTAAATTCATTAATATATATATATATATTGATTGCTATATACATTGTCTAACGAGAAATATAATAAGAACATAGGACAAAGTGATTGTTTTTCTTTTTCTTATTAAAAATGTTTTTTAAATCTAAAAATTAAATGTAAAATCACAAATAATAATATTAATCAATTATCAAATAAAAATTCATATATATATATATAGATATATATTTAATTTGTATATCACTTTAATAAACTCTACAAAAATTTAGTTTCCCAATTCAAAGTACTAAAAGTCAAAATAATTTGATTGTAAACTAATTACAATATGCTATACCATTGGAAAGGAAAATTAATTTAAAGTTAAAACTTTATATTTTTAAAATTTAAAAATCAATTTTAAAATTTCAAAATATTTAATTTAATATATAATTTTTACATCACTTTAATGAATTCCAAAAAAAATTACCCAATTTAAATTATCAAAAGTCAAAATTGTTTGATTGTAAACTAATAACAATATCCTATACCATTGTACATATAGGATAAGAAAGATTTAAAGTCAAAATTGTTTGATTGTTTGTAAACTAATTACAATATGTTATACCATTGTACAGGTATAATTACAATAAGCTATACCATTGGACAAGCATAGTAAGAAAGATTTAAGCATGAGTTAAATAAAATTTGGTGTAAAAATTAGTAGAGTAATTTGTGAAAAGATTTAAAAATAAATAAATAAATAAATAAGAGTTGTTGCAATAGCACGTTGATGTTTTTATTTTACCTTGTGATAAAGGGGAGGGAGGATAGTATCTACCTTCACATGGTAATTCTCTTTTATCGATCTTGTTTTCTCTTGAGTGACTTCTACATTAATTAAGCGAACTTTTGGTGAGGGGACGTATTATTTTCCGTCAATATTATATATTATGAGAAATAAAGGGTAAAGTTTTAGAATATATTATATTTAAATTAGGGAGTTATGTCTTCTTTTTACCTTAATTCGAAATAAATGATATTGACGGAAGAATAAAGGGTAAAGTTTTAGAATATATTATATTTAAATTATTGAGTTATTGACGGAAGAAATAAAGGGTAAAGTTTTAGAATATATTATATTTAAATTATGGAGTTATGTCTTCTTTTTGCCTTAATTCGAAATAAATGATATAATTTTGTGGTCAAGTGAATATGTATTTAATTGAAGAGAGTAGTGGTTATCGGAGCATGTACTATTACATGTTTAAAAGAATGTAGCAGACTATCAGGAGCCACAAGCAACGTGCATCCTTATATATTTCCCCAGCTGTAGTAATAGACTTGGGACCAATAAAGAAATTTTTTTGTAAATAAGAAGTATATATTATATTAAAAGCTTGCTAAAGCTGATAAGAGTGCCAAAATACAGCAATATACTGGCTGCAGTTACCGGACTGCCCCAACAGAGGGGAAACCAGTCCAGCCAGCCCCCAATTCACAAGTCTAAGAAGGTCACTAGTCCAGTAAAAAACAAAGTTCAGACTGACTATCATCTAAACTATAAACCTGAGAAAACTTGACAAACAACACTAAAGAGCTAAACACCTGGCAAATAGCCTATCCACGTGGCTCGGAGGTCCTCTGTCCACGGTTCTTCTTCGATATACGTCGGCTGGTCGTCCCAACGCTTTTCCTTTCTCTCGTCACGCTCCGTGTCCTCAGTTTGGCCTCTTCGTTCCGCTTCCTCCTGCTTCCCTTCTGCTAGTCGCTGCATTCTGTCCATTCCTGCACCCGTAACAGTATCAGGTGCCTCCCCTGGAGCAGGGTCCACCGGGTCCGAGGAGAGCTCCGAGTGCATAGTAGAGAGGATATGAAGAAAGGTCGCTACATTTTCTTCTGTAGCCTGCAGGCGATACTTGAGGTCCGCCACCTCCTTCCTAAGCTCAAAAACTAAGTCATACAGAATGACCAGTCGATCCGTGTAGTGCTCGCTGTCGAGGTGGGCAGTGGGGTGGAGGCGCGCTCGTTTAGACTCACCACATGCCAATGGTGCACTACTCAAATTGCTCGAAGGTCCAGGGAAAGACATTGTAGCTGTGAATTTCATCTGGGGGTCCTGAGGGCATCTCAGAAGCGGGGCCGACCCTCGTGGGATAGTGGCCATGGAGTGAAGAAGCATAGACTGCGAAGGTGTCGGGGTGGCAGCTGTGGACGGAGTTTGAGGACGGGAGGATGAACAGGTCGATGGTGAAACTGAAGGCGAGACCGGGGATCGACGGGGCTTCCAGGGGGAGCCCCTCCTCGGCCTGCCTCTAAGCCATTCTTTCATGTGTGCAGGTGGACGGGTCTGGATGCGGTTAAACCAGAGGTGTAGAAAAACAATGGAGACAACAGCAGTCCGAAGGGAGCAAGCCTGGTCCTGTTTGCGTTGTGAAGGGAGGAGCCCTTCAGACCGCATACAGGGATCAATAACCAAAACGCCGAGCCGAGCCATAGAACAAACTGCGGAGGAGCAAAGGGTGGCATTAATGCCCATTACCGCGACTTGATTGCAATTAAACTCCCGGGACGGCATCAGCCTGCGGCACGAGCCCATCACGTGGCTCTGTATCGCATCGGTCTGTGTCCGCTCCCAGCCATCACCACGAGGAACCCACTAGCACCCCATCCGGGGAAACATCTACTAAGCCATCTTTTTGAATACACTGCTAGAGGATAGGATGATCTGGATTCTGGGCTGAATAGCACCGGAGGTCTGGTCCTCTCCAATCAATGCCCACATTAGCCAATTCATCCGCAACTTGGTTCGCCTTCCTTCTGATGTGTGTGGGGATGATCACCTGTTGAGAGTGCAACAGACTTGCAATGATCTGCAAGCCATGTGAAAGCCTCCAGCTTGGCGAGATGTTGTCCGGGTTGGCCCCATGTAGGATTCTGCTCAGCAAGCCAATGATGACCTGAGAGTCCCCTTCGACGATGATCTTTGTATAATTATTCTGGGAGGCCATTTGCATACCTTTGATAAGGCCCCAGAGTTCTGCTGCATTATTCGTGGAATGCCCAAGGGGGCCTGCTCCTATGGCTAAAATGTGTCCAAGATGATTACGGAAGACCACTCCATAGCCTGCATCTCCCGGATTGCCTTTAGACGCTCCGTCAAAATTGAGTTTGAGGAAATCCTTTGGGGGAGGAGACCAAAGGGAAGGGCGACTTGGATGGGAGGTGGGAGGGGGGGAGGAGGGCGTCTGAGGGGGAGGAAGAGGAGTCTAGTGCCGTAGGATGGGGAGCTCGGAGGGAGAGCAAACTAAGTCGGCATCTGACCAGTGTCTAAGATGGAGAGTTTCCATAAGGTTGCATTGGCATTGATGCCAACATTGACTCCAAGGGTGAGCCTCATTTATGAAAATTCTCCTGTTTCTTTCTTTCCAAATTTGCCAGAGGACAAAGCCAGGTAAGAGCTGCCAGACCCTGTTGAGGTAGGGGGAGCTAAAAGCCTGATCCCTCCAAGTTAAAAGAGTTTCGATGACACTATCTCTGAGACGGTCCGAGGTGCGCATGATTATCGCTACTTGATCCCAGACCTGCGCTGTGTAAGGGCAAGTATTGAGTAGATGATTCAAGGTTTCCTCTGCCTCTCCACAAAGAGTACATATAGAGGGTCCAAAAAACCCCCTCTTCAGGAGATTGTCCCAGGTGAGAATGCTTGAGTGCAGGACTAGCCAAAGAAAAAGGGTGATTTTCGGCCAGTGCTTAAGATTCCAAATTTTCCCCCAAATCTTCGTGTCTGTGGAGTGGTCTGACTTGGTCTTAATTTGATAGGCTTCCTGCGTGGTGAAGGAGCCCTGTGGTCTGTAACCCCACCTAAGTATGTCTTCACCAACGCGTATAGGAATTTTCTGCTTAGCCAGCGCTTCTTGAAGAGGTGCCAGATCGATATGCAGAGCCAAGTTAATTCGCGCCCGATCCAGGTGACAACATCGCCAGGTGTCCCCAATGGGGTTGTGCTACCAGTAGTCTGCTACCTTAGTTAAGCCCATGCCTGTAGCCTGGGCACAAATGTCGTTGGCCCACTCCTCAGCGTTTAAGGCTGGCCATTGTTGCCAGGAATCTTGCCAGAACAGAGCCGTTTCCCCATTTCCTATCTCCCAAAAAGCATGCTGAGTGACAATCTGCCTATTCTGCTTGGCCGTTGTCCATATTAAGGAGCCCGTGTTATCCCCATTCCATCGAATCAGGTTGTTCTCTGCTGTGTTAGGGGCATATTTCTTCCTCCATAACTTAGCCCAAAGATCTGTGGGGTTTTTTAACCAGCGCCACCAAATTTTGGCACTAAGGAACTTGTTCATTATAGAGGGATCTCTTATTCCCAGTCCCCCCTGTTCCTTAGGCCTACAGATCTTTTCCCAGCTGACTAAAGCTATGTTCTTTTCTTTGTTAAGGCCTTGCCAAAGGAAATTTCTTTGCAAGCTTTTGATGGTGTTGAGAACAAATCTGGGCGCTGCCAGCACAGAAAAAACATAGATCGGGAGGGCTTGAAGGACGGCTTTGAGCAGAATGAGACCACTGGGCAGATTTAAAGCTCTAAAGGTCCAGGAGGAGAGCCGCTTGGAGAAGGAAGAAAGAAGGTTCTCCCAAGAGGAGTTCCTGAGGGCGTTGTCAATCAGGGGTATGCCAAGATATTTGGACGGAAGGGAGCTTCTGTTGAAACCAAGGATCTCCGAGATGTGATGCTGAATCGGAGGGGGCGTATTGAAAAAGAAGATTTGAGACTTATCCTTGTTGCATTCCAGACCTGAAGCCTCAAAAAAGGTTTGGAGAATCTCCTTGAGTGAGTTGGCTTCTCGAGCAGTCGGGCTGCCCATCAAAAGGGTGTCATCCACGAATTGGCTATGAGAGATAGGCGGGGAGATGCCATGCAAGGGTAGACCGGTCAGAAGGTTGTTTTCCAAAGCAACGTGAATAGTTCTACTAAGTCCTTCCGCCATGATGATGAAGAGGAAAGGAGACAAGGGGTCTCCCTGTCTAATTCCTCTTGAAGGGGAGAAGGGTTTCGAGGGTACACCATTGATGAGCAGGGAAAAGAAGGCCAAGGAGGTTAGATTTAAAATCCAGGTAACCCAGTTTTGATCGAAGCCAAAAGCTATAAGCATTGCTTTCATATAGTCCCAGTTGAGCTTGTCAAAGGCTTTTGATATGTCAAGCTTTAGAAGCATCCCTGGGGTTTTGGTTTTCTGCAAGGAGTGAATTACCTCATGCGCCAAAATGATGCTATCCAGGATTTGTCTGCCCTCTACGTACCCCGATTGCTCTGGGGATATGATTGTTGGTAGGATCGGCTTGAGTCTTCGGGCAATGACTTTTGTGAGGAGTTTGTAGATGACGTTGCAGAGGGCTATAGGCCTGTATTGCTTGGGTCTATTCGCTTGCCCCTATTTGGGGATTAGGGCGAGAAAAGTGGCATTGAAATCCCGGAGGACCTTTCCCGTGATCCTTGAGTCTTCCAGGATTTCCCAGACCTCCGTTCGAATCATCGGCCAACAATAGTGGAAGAAATCGCTGGTGAAGCCATCTGGGCCCGGGGCCTTACATTTGGGGGTATCTTGGAGCGCTTGATCTACTTCCTCGATGGTGAAGGGCCTAAGGAGGGATGCATTTTGTTCCTGAGTTACAAGGGTAGGCACGTGCCTTGTAATCTTGTTGATTGCTTCATGTCTGTCTGTAATGGGTTCCGTGAGAAGATCTTGGAAGTATTCAACTAGATTTGTTTCCAGGTCAGCATGTGAGTGAAGAGTCTCCCCCTCCTCTGAGATGAGATGCGTGATCTTATTGGATTGCCTTCTCTGGATAGTAGTTCGGTGGAAGAATTTAGTGTTGCGTTCCCCTTCCTTGAGCCATTGTATACGCGACTTCTGTTTCCACAGTATCTCTTCCTGTCTTTTCCTTTCTGCGATCTGTTGGTTCACTTTGAGTTCCTGACTTCTGAGCTCATCTGTGAGTCCTTGTTCTCTAATTCTGCACTGAATCTCTTCCATTTGCTCCGTGAGTTGTTTTTGTGAGTCAAAGATGCTGCCGAAAGTGTGCTTGTTCCAAAACTTTAGCGTTTGTTTGAGATTCTTCAGCTTTTGCTGGAACCTATAAATTTTAGATCCGTGGGAGATTTCTGCCTCCTTCCACCAGCCTTGAATGTTTGCTTGGAAATCTGGATGATCTAGCCAAAATTGTTCAAAACGGAAGGGTTTCTTTCCCGGAGTGGCTAGGACATCCAATCATAACTGTATGGGCCAATGGTCCGATCCGATGCGATTTAAGATAATAGATTCCATTGCAGTGTCGTCCATCATGAGTGGCTCCGACACAAGGAAGCGGTCTAGTTTGCAAGCGATCTGGTGTAGTCCTGTTCTTCTGTTGGACCAAGTGTGAATTCCATTATTGGCCTCTAAGTCAATTAGCCGAAGGTCATCTATTAAGCTGTTGAAGTCGCCAGAGTCTCGATCCAGTCGTCGTGATCCTCCTTTTTTTTCCTCCAGGCTGCGGATGATATTAAAGTCACCCCCCACTATCCATCTGTGGTATTGTGTGAGGCTGGACAAGTAACTTAGGCTTCTAAGGAAGGCATGTTTGTCTCTTGGAGTGGCCGGTCCATAGACGCTTGTTAGATGTCCTGGCTTGTTCGAGCCAATGAGCCTATAATCGGCTGTTATAGACCATCTGGTGGTACAAAAGTTTTCCAGCAGAACAATGTTGGTGTTCCAGAGGATAGCCAATCCTCCAGCCGTTCCTGCGGCATCAATTGAGACCACTCCTCCTTGCTTCCAGTAATAGGGGAGTAGTCGATCAAAGTCTTCTGAGGTACATTTTGTTTCCTGTAACATCACAACATCCGG
>ML789088.1:347364-361228 GCA_009831015.1 Picea engelmannii | reverse complement strand
GGGGGGAAGCTATCCGAGATCAGGTGAATCTGCCCTGAATTTACCATAAAGCTTCCAATTTCCTGTATGAGCTTATTTGTTGATTTCCTTCCCCGTTTCTTTTCGTCCTTTTGAGCTTTATTTAGGTTTTTTGTCTGACTACCCTGGATGCCCAAGGCTTTGCTGGCTCGGGCTGAGGAGCCCGCAGAGGAGTTGAGGAACACTTTGTGCACCTTCCTGAGTTGATCCCTGGGTATAGTATAAAGTTTTTTATGTCTATAGGCATGCTCAAGGTGCTCCAAATCCACTCCAGCTAGGTCCTGTTCTTCCACCTCCATTTCCTCATCCCCATCGTCTATCTCCTGCTGTTCAGGAGGATCCCTCATCGAGCCCATGGGGGGAGGGTCCGACTCCTTACTCTTCGCTGGCTGTTCAGCCTCTAGGACCTTAGTTTGAGATGCCGTATGCTGGGGTGGTGGATTCATATGTGTTGGGTTTGTTGGTTCTTCTGGGTTATCTTGTAAAATTGCAAACTTATTGTTGGTGGAAGGATCTTTACTTACCTGAGCCGGTTGCTTTCTGCCCCCCTGTCGTCTTCGCCCTGCCTGTTGCGTGAATCCTTCCTTGTCCTTGCCGTTTTTTGGATTCCCTTCCTTATGAGTCACGTTGAGTGGGCATTCCCGGAAGAGATGTCCATGCTCGTGGCATTTCCTGCAGCGGAAGGGAATATGTTCATAATCAATGGTTTGAGTCCAATCCTCATCATGATACTCCAGCGTAATAGACCCCGGAAGCAGCTTGGCTATGTTCAGATAAACACAGATTCTTGCATATGATGTGTAGTGTCTCTTCTTAGTTGCTTCGGAGGACTTAACATAAATACCAATGGTGTTGCCTATGCCAGCTAGAACTTCCTCCAACCAAAATTCCTGGGGGAGAGAATACAGCCTGATCCAGACCGGCGCATGGGTGAAATCCTCCTTTTCGGGGTTGAAATTTTCTGTCCAGAATCTCAAGAAGAGTCCCGCCGAGTTGTAAAAATAAGGCCCTCCATCAAAGATACGGTTTCTATCTTCTAGATTGTGGAGGATGATCGTGAAGAAACCCTTCGATCCCAGTTGTAGATCGTAGTGACCTTTTGGTCTCCACCAGTACTGTATCCATTTGACCAGATCACGCTCCGAGGGCCATAGCCCTAGAAACTTTCCTACCATGGCATTATCTCTCATGTATTGTTTCTGCTCCTCTATACGGGGTGAGTTTATGACATATTTTGGGGCCTGTGGTGCTTGCGGAATGCACTTACCGGGGATCCAAGGGGCCGAGGCGCTTGCAGAGACGTTTTCCTTAGCCGGATCCATATCCGTGTCCCGATCCTTGAATGTCCCTTCGACCAGCAGCTGCGCACGCATATCTGGAGGCGTTTCAAAGGTTGGCCTTTTCACTCTGGTTTCCGGATCTTCATTAGCCATGACTCGGCTGTAGGAGACGCCAGTCGGCGCCCCCTCCTGGCAATGTGTGAGCCCCTGCGGGGCCGTCATCTTGTGGGCACAGTCCTTCGTGGTTGTCAGTGCCTAAACCCTAGCTTCAGAGCTCGTAAATTTGGGGACCAATAAAGAAACTTTGATCCTCTCCCTCTCCCAAATTGCATCACCCTCCCTTGGGTTGAGCAGTAATTGTTTATTCGGTCAAGATTTTAAATATAACCCTAATAAATTTCATAACCGGGAAGAAATTGTGTTAAAGAAAACCATCCCAAATTTGACATCATTTTTTATTCTCAAGTGAAAAGGCATTGTCGACATAACACTTCTTCCCTATCATTTCAGAGAGAAAGATTATTTCTATCTAATTGACCAAAGAGAGAATCCACCTCTTCCTTCTCTCCTACTGATGATGGGTGAATGTGATATGGGGAAAGATCTTAAAATAAAAAGCTATCATCCCATTATGAAACCCAACATTCCCATTCCCCTAAGATTGTGCTATGTATGCCCTTCCTCTTATATATGTATGATAGTTGATCAATTTCTATGTTTATTTCCTTCCCATCAAATGTAAATTGTTTCTCCCTACAAGCCCTTTAACCATTTATTTTATTCCCACTTGCCAGAGTGAAAATGAGAAAGGTTGGTCCTTACCTTTCCTCTAGTAAAGGATTGGGGGAATCTCCTACGAAAATTTCAAGAAAATGTTGCTTAATGTAAATTCAAAATTTTCACCTCAAAGTTGAGGTTCCCATATATATTCCATGTGAACCTTTAGCCTTAGGGGTGAATCTGAAATGTAAAGTATAATAGTTTATATTTCATTTATGTCCAACCAAATACACAAGGCAAACCAATAAAATAAACCTGAAACATTTGTACCTCAAGGGAAATATGTTTCTAGCCCTTAGGCAACAATTCCTAACATAGAGCAAATCTGAAAATAACTTATTAACAACATATTTGTTGCAACCACAAATCTACCCTTTTAGCTTATCTATACTTGTCAAATCATTCAACTAAATATGTTAACCATTCATGATTGTCATAGCATATTTTTCCACCTCATAGCATAGATGCAGTCATTGGCATGATTGCTAAATCCCTTTCCTACTTGCAGACCACAATTCTCTTTTGTTCCTCCTCAAAATTATTAAAAACTCCCATTTTTCAAGCTATACATTCCCTAACAGTTATGCAGCGTGCGTATGTATGCTAGTTGATCTTCAACAAAGCATGTATGCATTTATTTGGCTCAAAAGAATACAAAATTGTGAATTTTTGGGCAAGGTTTATGGGTTCCTCTAGTAATTAACCCCCTATTGCACACTCCCCTCCTGGATTTCATAATGTATTTCAGTCATCGGTTTCTCTTTTGACCTCACACATTAGGGGGCATCTATTATAACATATTTTTCCATCTCACGACACAGATGCACACATTGGCCTGATTGTTAAATTCATTTCCTACTTATAGACCACAATCCCCCTTTGTTCCTCCTCAAAATTATTAAAACCCCACATATTTCAAGCCATACGCAACCTAACAATTATGCAACATGTGTATGTTTTCTAGTTTCTCTTATGTAGAGCATGTATGCATTCATTTGGCTCAAAAAAATATAAAATTGTGAATTTTTGGGTGGGGTTTACGGGTTTCATTAGTTCCTGACCCCCTATTGCCCATGGTTAACTACTCCAACCACCTTTTTGGAGTATAAAATGATGAAAAGAGGTATAAGAGAGAAATTAATATTTGGAGCATCATTATGCTGGCCAACTGTTTCTAGAGTTTGCAAGCCCCTTTCCTATGTCTACAAGATATTCCCTTTAGTTCTGGAAACCCTTGTTTTCAAGTATCTTTGCTCATTTATCATATTAGAAAGAGACCCCTTCTCTTTCTTAGACCTGCCTCGAGTGAAGAGTTAGGAGATGTGAGTTAGTCTTCATTGGCCCAGGTGGAGGAACTTGGATGCCGATTTTGGAGCAATGCCTTGGTGGTTACAGGTTGTATTGTTTCTTGACTTTATGTTGTTAACATAATAAAAATATCTCTTTCCCATTCCAGACTTGTGTTTTGTTTACTATTGTTATATTTAAGCATTTGATTTTCTGGAATACTAATGTTTTTTATTTCAATTAGTATAATTAAAATTTAGTTATTTGTGACTACCTACCTTGAAACTTTATTCCTCCTTGTGTGCAAGTTTTTAGAGAAATCCTTTGAGCAGAACGTTGAAGCAAGCATTTTCACAAGGGATCTACATCGAACATTAGGATCCATATTGGTCTCCTTCCTACTCGTTACAAGTTAGTTAGTTAATTACAAATACTTGACTTCTTTTGGGGAATAAAATTAGTTATTCTAGGCAATCGCTCTGTTTTGACTTCGAGCCTAGCCATAGGAGTTTATTCTCCACAAACGATGATAAATCAACATGTTAGGAAACAAACACCCAAACAGATTGAAATAGAAAGAGAAGTGACTACACGCCTTGAGAATTAGATAGAATAATGAAAGATAAGACTCTCCAAGGAGAAACCTCCTTTTACAATAGAATACATGTATAAGATGAAATTAGTTGTGGATATTTCTACATGAAGAACTCATCTTCCCATGTTACCTCTTCTACTTGTAGGTTCTTCCACTTGATGGTTTACTTAGTAATTGCTCGATTTCACAGTTGCTTGATCTGTGTTTCAAGGATTGTTTCTGGTTCTAGTATGGTTTCCCATTCTTCATTAATCTATTGTAAAATAGGTTGAACTCGAATAATGTCACTGATTACCTTCTTTAAGAAAGAAACATGGAAGAGATGTACACGTGAATATGGAGGCAACTCCATTTTGTAAGTTATACTTCCAATCCTCTACAACACCTTATAGGGACCATAGTACTTGGGTGTTAATTTATTGTCCTTATTTTGTTGCTTGAGGGACATCTATTTGTATGGTTGTAGCTTCATAAATATTTGTATGGTTGTAGCTTCATAAATACCCAATCCCCCACTTCAAATTCTCTTTCCCTATGTTGTCTATCTTCTTATTGTTTCATCTTATTTTGTGTTGTAATCAAGTTGTTCTTCAATAGTTTGAGAACCTCTTGTTGGTGCCCTATGTGGTCCTCCACTAATCGAACCTTTGCTTTCCCTCTCAAAGTCGATGTGATGGATGGAGGATGATATGCACAAAGTGCCATAAATAGGGACATTTTTATTAAGTATGGAAGGACGTGTTGTACCACCATTCGACCAAGGGAAACCACTTGATCCATTGTGTCTATTTATTAGGTGAGAATCAAGGAATATACCCTTATAGGCATTTATTCACAATCTCAGTTTTCCCATTGGATTGAAGATGGTAAGAGGAGTTGTGGTCCAATTGAGTACCCAAAAAAGAAAATGATTCAATCCAAAAAATTGCAGTGAAAATTGGATCTCTTTCACTTACAATAATATTGGGGATTCCATGCAGCTTCTGAACTATTTCCATGAATGTTGTGGCTATTGTACTTGCTTTAAAAGGATGAGAAAAAGAGAAAAAGTGGGCATACTTTGTGAGTCGATCCACTACTACCATGATGACATTCCTTCCTTCGGACTTGGGTAGACCTATAATAAAATCCATTGAAACCTCTTCCCAACATTGAACTGGTATGGATAATGATTGTAGGAGACATGGGGCCTTGACTGTCTCTCCCTTATTCTATTGGTATACCAAACATTCAACCACAAACTTTTGAACATTAGTTTTAAGACCTTCCTAGAAAAAATCCTTCTTGATCATGTGATCATTTTTCAAGAAGCATTAATGTCCTCATATAGGAGAAGTGTGCAATTCCAAAAGGACCTTCTATTTGAGATGGAAATTCTTATATAAATATAGGTGATCTTGATACTACAATAAATCATTATTCCACACAAATTCATATAATGCACTTGGGTCCTCTTGTAGTTGTTGAATGATCTTTCTTATCTTCAGTTGTTGCTTCGATTATTTCCTTTCTTCTTCAACCCAATCAAATTGAAAAATGGAAATAGCACACAATGAACCCTCTATGTCTTCTTATTTCCTTCAAAGTGCATCTACCACCATATTTGATTTCCTTTTTTGTAGATAATTTCAAAGTCATAATCCAACATCTTTGTAACCCATTTGTGTTTCTCTTCTGAAGATAATCGTTGTTCCAATAAGTGGTTCAAACTATCATGATATGCTTTACCTTGAGGTGTCTTCCTATTAGGTAAGAGCACCATTTCTTAACTGCATGTAATATGGAAAACATTTCCTTTTTATAAATGGGTTTGAGTAAGTTATTTCCTTTAAGCTAGCTCTTTTCAAAGGCAAGGGGCCTTCCTCATTGCATTAAAACTACACCAATACCATTCCTTGAGGCATCACACTCCATAATAAAGGTTTTTGTGAAGTCGGGAGTGGCCAAGACATGATTCATACACATAGTTTCCTTAAGTTTTTCAAAATATTTGGTTTCATCTTGAGTCCAAGAAAATGCCTTATTTTTTAATAGCATCATTAGAGGTGATGTTATTTGACCATAATTATTGACAAACTTGTGGAAATATCCCATCAATCCTACAGATCCTCTAATATTCTTCAAGGTTTTGGGAATTGACCATTCCATCATAGCTTTAATTTTGTTAGGGTCCACTTTGACCTTCATGAGATACAATATGACCCAAATATTCCACTTCTTAAACCCCAAAGGAACACTTGGAGGGTTTTGCACATAGTTGTTACTCTTCCAATAGTTTTAAGACCATGTCAACATGTTTTACATTCTCTTCCCAATATTTGTTGTAGATCGGTATATCATCAAAAATACTAACACGAATTTTCTAAGGGTTTGAAAGTAGAATTCAACAAGCTTTGAAATGTTGAAGGTGCATTAGTAAGGATAAATGGCATCACCAAAAACTCATAAGGACCTTCATGTGTTAAAGATCCAACTTAGTAAAGAAAATTTATCCTTGCAATTCATCTAATAATTCATCAATGACCAAAATAGAAAAGTTAACTTTAACAATCATTTTTTTGAGTTGTCTATAATTTGGACACACACATCATGAACCTTCATTTTTTTGAACCATCACCATTGGTGAAGAGAAAGCACTTTGGTTGGGTTGAATGATGCCATCCTATAACATTTCTTGAATCATGCATTCAATTTCACTCTTTTATGCATATGGGCACCTGTAAGGCCTAATGTTAGGTGGTACACTTCCCGGTTGCAAATGAATAGCATGGTCATGATCTCGAGCAAGTGGAAGACCCTTAGGAATATCTCCAAATACTATTTAATGCCTCAAAAAATGGCTCTCAAAAAAATGTTGTTTAATGCCTCAAAATGGCTTTGTAAAGTTATGGACCCCAATTTTCTAAACTGGGGCATGCCACTAAAATGGCCCTGCAAGCTGATTCCTCTAATTGTTTCCATCCAGAAAGTACCAAGATGGATGAAAAATTATATGATGATCCAATTTGAATCATTACCTTCCCATAGAATGATAAAACATTTTTCCATGATTTTCTCAAGAATGTCTTGACAAGGAAAAATGACCCTTTGCCAACAATAGGGGTTCACCCTAGTGAGAAGTCCCAATTAGAACTCACAATTTTTCAAATAGGTAACCCATCTACATTCTAGCCCAACAATCATTATTGATTTTTAAAGATTATTTTCAATCCTACAATGATAAATGAAAATGCAATTTTGATTCTATTCTATATGCAAAGTGAAACTATATGCAAAGATTTCCTATCTAGGAGAGACTAACTTGAAAAGAAATAACATCACCAAACATATAACTACTTCTATCTTCAGTGAGAAAGTTATTGAATTAAGAAAAGAAGAAATCGAAATAACTAGATACATAAATCAGAACAATCTAGAATTAAAAAACTAATTACATTCATGTACTTACTGCTTTAGACAAACATTTGAGAAAGAAACAACAATAAGAAAACATTAATTACACATGAAAATAATCTGCACTATAAAGAAGCATTCTTACAACGACTCGAATGCTTAGCAAAGAAATAGAAGAAATTCCATGCACTTGTAGCAGAAGAATCAAACTTTTTCTCCAAAACAACTTGGCCAAAGATGACTTATCCTCATTAAAGTTCTATAAAGAAGTTAAAAAAAAAAGTGAAACAAGAAAACACCCCCCTTCATTCGGTTCTCATCCTATTTATAAGTAGTCAAGCAAGATTCAAGAAGTTTAACAATTTCTTGAACTACTTGGGGCGACGGTGTCTTGTGTAACTCATTCTTTTTTCTTGCACATGCTTATTGATGTAATGTTCCCATGCTCCAAAAGTTTCATTAATAACATTGACATATGGGAATAAATGTTTCTCTACTAGAACCCTAAGTGAGGTGAGGTTCCACTTTAGTTTTGCAATGTTTTTCTCTAATTTTCCAACAAAACATTAATTAATCTTATTTGCCCAATTGGAGCCTCCACATGTTCCTTGAGAATTGGAATGTTGGCATCGAATATAGAAAGGATGGCATGTTCCACAGCTCTAATATGATCTTCTAATTCTTTACTTACTTCATCCTGTGATAAAAAATGCTCCCATGCTCTAAAATTGGGCAAGTCATATTTGTTGGTTATTTTCTCTACTACTTTGTCGACCCAAGTCTTGATGTAATATCTTGTGGGTCCCACAGTGACCTCCCCATATGTTGAAGGTAGTTCTTCATATCCTTTGGTGGAGAGGATATGAGAGAACCACTCAAACATTTATTTCCTGGATGTTTTATCGATTTCACGAAACCTATGATAAATCTGCAAAAAACTCAAACTAAAATCATCAACTGATTATTCTTTGTCTCTATGAAGCTCCTCTAGTTTATAGAAAAGTATTCCAAATTAACTATTATTTTGAGTAGCTAAGAAAACTTCACTAAATTGTTTCCAACAATGAATAGACTTGGTTGGTAATGTGCTATACAAATCCTAAATTTGTGTTAATTGTAAAAGGTGGGAATTAAAGTGGAAGGATTTTTCATTCCACATGACGAATGTAGGGGGTGCAGGGTGTGAGTAGATGATATATCATAGATTAGAATAAATAAACTTTGCACTCCACATTGGATGCAAAGATGAGGAAATGCAAGGACTTGGCCATGGTGGGAAAGGACAACAAGACTCTCTACATTATGCCTATGGAATGTGGAAATGTAGAACAAGAAAGAAAAAATGGGAACTAGACTTTGCACTTTGCATTAGATGTGGCATATGGGGATGCAGGTGAAATTAAAAAAAAATAAAAATCAATAGAAGTTTTGCATTCAAAATACTTGGTCAAAAGGGGATGAAAAGAGAAAACATTAACATGGCCCAACAAGTTTGATTACATCAAGATTTCATCAATTTATAAGGTTATTGTCCACATGGTTACAAAAGAAGGGGCTCAAACTATGCCAAAGTATTGTTTGAAAGATTTGATAAGATATTTCCTTACTTCTTAAAGCATGCACAGATGATAATTCATAGAAATACAAAGTGCTCGCAAGTTAATGATACGACAATCCTCTAAAATCTTTATGAAGGGCTTCAGACAAAGTGAAAATAAGGATTATTTTGTGACTTGTGAAGAAGCTTAGAAAGACTTCCGAAGGTTTGATAGTTTTTCGGCTGATTATTTAAAAAGAAAGTTCTTGAAACTTGCAAAGTGAGCAAGTCTTCAAAATATATGAAGACTTTCAAATTGAATGTAAAACAAAAGGACTTTGAAAGATTTAATTTCCAAGAAAAAATAAGAAAGTGTTGTTGAGCTCGAAAACTCTAAAATCCATAACAAAATGGGTCTTTCAATCAATGAAAAATCTCAAAGATTCACAAAGGGCTTAAGAAAATAGAGAAAATTATTAGGTATGAAAATAATTGAGTAATTAAAACCTCGAATACAAGGTTTGAATTCAGATGTACCTTTTCATGGAAACCAAAAACAGACCAAAACCTCAAGGTAATGGAAGAAGGAGCGGTCCCAAAGTTTTGTGAACTTGGGGAAGTCATTGAGGGCTCAACAATTGGTGACACAAATTGAATTCATGAATCTCTACAAGTTTCTTGATAAGATGATAAGGAATTGTGGGATAAGAAAGGACCATTTTTTGTCAAAAACATATCTATCTCAACAATGGGTCCCATTAAGAAATTTATCTAGATCCAAACTCCACTACCACCTAGTATTTAGTCTAAATAACTTACTAGTTGAAATTGAAAGGCCAAGTTGATGAGGTTAATTCCTTAAACTTTATTCAAAACCTTAAATGACAACCATAATTATAGAGTTGTTATAGATCTAGTATTTTGAATATTTCTCTAGGTCATCTTATCTTGTCCTTACTGTGTTTCTTTGCTACCAATGAGCGTCCATATCCTTGACGAAGTCACCTCGACATCACAAGCCTTTCTCCGTTGCTAGCAAGAGTTCATAGCCTTGGTGGAGATACCTACATTTCCCATTATGATCTAAATTTCCTTCCCTATTGTTTTTTCTTTGAATTTTATTTTAGAAATTGGTGGATGGGGGGGAATCAACATGATTTTGAAAGCATGAGGGATGATGCATGTTCTCGAGAGATGATTAGACATGCCTAAGTGATAAATATATCCCTTTTTATATTTACTCTAGATGTATGACTAGTCATCTTCAACAAAATTTAGTCATTATTATTTGAGTGGATGAATCCCTTCAAACAACTAGAAAATAATCCAACACTTAGGTTCTTAAGTCATTTAGGAGCCAGTCCCCTGACATATTTTGTGTTCCACCACTTTACTTGATAATTCATATGCCTTCACAAAAATTATATTTTTCTGGTCTCCTTCTAGTGTAATGAGAATCCTACTACAAGTCTTCATGATTCCAAATAGCTATATCTAATATCTCCAACTTCAAAATCATGAAAGTATAAAAAACAAACTTTAGTAGCCAAAAGAATGTAAACCAAATTTGCAAGCTATGCTACGAAAATTGAAATAAAATTAATCAAGGAAAAGTACTATGAGATTTGAAAATTAATGGAATCAAAATTTTATAATAGATTTGTTGAAAGAAAAATAAAATTCAAGAAAAAACATCCAATTAGAACTATGAAAGCAATTGACAATGAAAGCATAATCTAATATGTATATGCTAACTTCTTTTAACAGAAACTAACTAAAGTAGTGCTTGAGGATTTGACCATTGATAGGGCGGAGGTCTACTACCCCTTCCAAGTTTTGCATTTTGTACATGTCAAGGCCAAGCTTTTCAACCACTTGAAAAGAGTCGAGCCATAACTGTTGAAATTTCATATGTTTCCCTTTAGACTAATTTAGTTTGTCACGTTTCAAAACAAGGTCTCTCACCCTAAAATATTTATTTCCCACAAAGTGTTTATCAAACCATCATTTTATTATCTTCTAATGAACAACAAACATTCTCTTGTATTTCTCCCTTTCCTCTTCCATCTTTAGCAAGGTATTAATTTGGCATTAGATGGTTGGGTAGTTTTTCCCTCAAGAGGATCGAGATAATTGAAGAGAGGGTAGTAACATGTTTGGGGGTGAGATGGATTATTTTTCGTACACCAGGAAGTAAGGGGATGCTCCTAAAGAATATTTGGAAGTTACTCTATTATCCCACAAGGCATTGGGTAATGTATTGCACCAATTCTTTGTGATCTACAACTATTTTCTTTAGAATTCAAATTAAATTTTTACTAGTGGATTCTAATACACCATTACCTTATGGGTGTTAGTAACTTGATTATCGTAAAACAATTCATTCTTCTAAAGAAACTTAGTTAACCTTAAGGAAGAAAAATAGGAAGCATTGTCAAAGACTAGTACCAAAGGAAAACTTGTGAAATTGGAGTGAAACCTGCACATATAATCTAGCTAGCAACAATGGACACAAAACTTGCAAAGTTGAGAGAAGAAGAGAAGAATTGGAGAAAATATTGAAAAGAACTGTATTTCACACAAATCCACACTCAAAGAGTGAATAATTTACAATATATATAATCTAAATGCTCAAACTAATGTGCCATAGTAGTCTTCTAGAGACATGTGAATAAACATTGACAAAAGCCTGAGTAAACTGCCACCTAGTCCTATTTAATCGACCATGCAGTCATCAATTAACTAGTTCACACAAGTGGAGTGAAGAGAATCTCATGCATGCACATGTGTATTTCTTTCCTAGCCTCATGTATGTGAAGTGTTCCCTCCTAGTGATGATTCCAAGGTGAGCATGCAACACTTGGTGATAATACAGAAGTTTTCATACAAGACTTGACTCCACTAGTCTAACTAAAGTACAAACGAGTAATGACTAAAGAGTATGTGGTTCCCTCATCTAGGGAAGAATATCTTATACCAAGGGATGTCCTTAACATAGACTAATGAACATAAGAAAATAAATACCAGGTGGGTGTGTAATATCTCCAATAAAACCAAACCTGGTAATTAGTTGTTGTTCCTAGAATTGAATGATTGTTGCTTCATTTACCTTGACTAGGAGCACTGCTTTTGTCCATTTTGTGAAGTATTTTATGGTAGTTAATATATACTTGTGTTGATTTTATGAGTTTAGATTTATCTCCTTGATAATGTCTAGATCCCATTACTCAAAAGGTTCATCGATTGTTACAAGCTACAATGCATCGGTTGGATTCTTTTCACATCCAACACTCATTTGAAGATTTTCAATCTTAGATCATATGAGTATGTATCACTAAATAATTTTGGCCAATATAACTAGCTCTCAAGATATTGTGGGTTGTTGTCTCTCTATAAAATGTTCTCCAATAGGTCCATCATACAATTCTTTAAAGACTTTATAAGTGGCTTGCTTCTCCAGACATCTTAGTACTACTTCATTGTAATTTCTTCGAAATAAGATGCCATTTATCAACTAATACTAGATAGACTAAGTCTCAATGCCCTATTTTAATTTGTATTTAGATGGTTGGGGCTAGTGCCATATTGCAAATAATGCTTCAGATCAATATATTAAGAGTTTATATCTGTTGGGATGTATAAGACTTTCTAGGAATAAAGTGTGATTTCATTTTCCCAACCTTCCTCATGTGATTCAAATGGGTCCAATTCCTTGGCTACTAGCCTACATAAACCTTGGCCTTGAACTATATTTGTAGGTTTGAATTCCAAATCCTACTCCTAGATGGAAATATTCCAATTTCTTCTCCTTTCATAGAGTTCCTTTCATACAAACAAGGATCTAACAACTGAGTGGGGTACAATCACCTTAGAGTTTTTTTTAGAGTGTATGGTATAAATTTCTTAATAGCCTTAAATGCAACAAAATCTTGTTTAACAATGGCTAGATAATTTATCTCAATCCCCTGTAGACCAATGCTTATAAACAAAATTAGATACTCATTCCCTTGCTCATCTTTCTATGTGAGAATTGTTGCAAGGGAATGGTCGGATGGACACGTATATAAAAACAAATATGTTGAATTTTAGGTCATATAATGTCAGGGTAGAAAAAATTGCAACCTTAATATTTTTGAGAGCTTATTTTTCAATTGGACTCCACTTCAAAAAAAAACATATTTATTTATCATATTTTGCAAGGTCTTGACTATTTTAGAAAAATTAGGTAGAAACCTCTAAACAAATTTTATCTTACCAAAGAGAGATTGTTTGTCCTTCTTATTGATGGGCATAGAAATTTGCATAATGACTTTAGTTCATTCTGGGTTCACCAAGATTTTGTCTTTCGATATAATGTGACCAAGTAACTTGTCTTTTGAGACATTGAAAATGTTTTTCTTTGGGTTGAGAGAAATACCACACTTCCAATACCTTTCAAAGATCTATTTCAAGTGGTGAAATGGTCTAATCTATTATTTGAATAGATTTTAATATCGTCAAGGTAAACCACTACACTCTAATTAACTATCCATTTGAGAGCTATGTCCATATCTCAATAAAAGGTTGCTTCAAGATTTATCAATCCAAAGGCAATTTCATAGTAGGAAAATATATTCCACTTTATATGAAATGTGTTTTTTATCCCACCTTTTTTTACTACTAGAACTCAGTTATAACCAAAAAAAAAATCCAATAATGAAAACATTTCATATCCAAAAACAAGTTGTATAATTTTCTCCACTAGAGGGACAATGTAATTATCTTTCTCCAAATCTCTATTTAGGTTTCGAAAATGAATGCATAATCATATTTCCCTTGAGTTCTTCTTGAATGAGATTAAGTTTTCCACCTGGGAAGAATGACAAACTTTGAATATGTTCTTTGCATCCAAGATTTTTTTTAGTTCTTTCTAAATCAATGGTTCCAGTGTTGGATGCACCTTTCTTAATTTTTGTTGGAATGGTTTGGCATCTT
>ML789088.1:317435-331889 GCA_009831015.1 Picea engelmannii | reverse complement strand
ATTGGAAGGTGCCCAGGGTTTTGGGGAGGTAATAGATTTTATGTGAAATGGCTTGAAAGTTCTTTGATTGGAAGTACCCTCTCCAGAGTTCTTTTTTAAATCAACAACCTTGTTGGATAACTTCTTAACTAAATGAAGCCCACTTTCTAGATCAATGGGATCTTTTTCTTGTGGATTGGAATTAGATTTCATGGATGGTTTGGACAAAGTAAGGAGTTTCTTGGGAGAAGTTACAACTTTGGTATCTTTATCCCTAGGATTTCATGTCAACCCCATCATATCTTTCTTCACTTTTTTAGAATCCTCAAAAATTTTAGCTAAAGTGGCCTTCCTATCTTTCTGGAAAAACACAACAATGGATGCATGTAAATAAAATGTATAATATTCAACCAAAATCTTCTTGATTTGGTACAAAATTTGTTGAAATTTTATTAAGGAAAATGGAGAGCCATTGTAAAATCTTTTATTTATTCCTTTTTAGCTATTTAAATGGCCATTACCACTTTCAAGAGTGCAACAAGGATTGATTCATCACCAAATTTTCTAATAAATTCCTTTTCAAAGTCATCCTAACTTGTTATAAATCCTTCAGATAGGTAAAAATACCATGTAGATGTTTTGTTTTTGAAAGTGTAAGGGAATAGCCTACACACCACATCTTCATGTTCTACATTCATCAACCAGATGGCTAAGCATAAGTTTTTAATGTGATCCTCTATGAGGCCTAACTTATCAAGGTCAAACTTTGGAAGTATATGATCAAGGTGTTTAGGTATATCATGGTGTTGTACTAGCAAATCCAAGGTATTCTAAGCTCTCCAAGTAGGAAACAAAGATCGATTTACTCCAACCATTTAGGTGGTAAGTAGTCATCAAAAGATATTGTAAGATCATATGTTCAATTCAAATTCTAACTCATGGATTGAGGAACTAGAAGATTGAAAAGGTGAAGCAAGCTAAGGGGTTGATGGAATTGCACTTAAGGGATGTGGGATTTCATCAACAAAAAATTCAACCAAATCTTCTACAATTTCAACTAAGGTTTCTTCTTTGATCTAAAGAACATTCCCATTGGCCCTTGTATGTCTAAGAAGTAATTGAGCATTAGGTAACTGACCAATTTGTTGAGCATATGCCTAGATATTATGACATAATGAATTAACTTCTTGATTAGCGACAACATATTGAGCCTTAGTCTCTAGGAAATCATGATTCCCATAATCAATAGTACTATTTTCAAAAATGGTTTAACTCTTCACCTTGGGTGGATATGTGGTTGTAGTACAATTCACAATTTGAAAAATTAGAATGAAAATCATGTTATCGATAGTTATATCTATCAACCATACAAGGTGAGCCCTCCTAGTGTCAAAACTATTGACAGGGAAAAATGCCCCTTTGCCAACAACAGGGGTTCATCCTAGTGAGAGGTCTCAATTAGACATCGTATTGTTTGGGATAGGGAGCCCATCTAGATTATGTCTCAACAACCATTATTACATTCTAAATATTATTTTCAATCCTACAATGTTAAATGAAA
Source organism: Picea engelmannii (assembly GCA_009831015.1). Lineage (NCBI taxonomy): Eukaryota > Viridiplantae > Streptophyta > Pinopsida > Pinales > Pinaceae > Picea > Picea engelmannii. The sequence goes on along the minus strand of ML789088.1, from coordinate 330,349 downwards.
ATATAGATGTGATTATTTTCTATATGCAAAGTGAAAATGTATTCTAAGATTTCCTAGCTAAGAGAGGGTAACTTAAAAGGAAAGTACAACACCAAACATATAACTACATCTATCTTTAGCAAGAAATTTACTGAATTAATAAAAGAAACAATATAAATAACTAAACAACCAATTATAGTCTAGTACTTACTACTTTAGACAACCAATTATAACTAAATTAATAAAGTACAACACCAAACATATTAATTAAAATTTCCTAGCTAAGAGAGGGTAACTTAAAAAGAAAGTATAACACCAAACATATAACTACATCTATCTTTAGCAAGAAATTTACTGAATTAATAAAAGAAACAATTTTTATAACTAAACAACCAATTATAGTCTAGTACTTACTACTTTAGACAAACATTTGAGAAAGAAAGAGAAATAAGAAAACATTTGTTACACATGAGAATAATATGCATTGTAAAGAAACATTCTTACAGCAACTCCAATGCTCAACAAAGCAATAAAATAAATTACACACTTGCAACATAAAAATAAAAAAAAAATTCCCCAAAACAACTTGGCCAAAGATGGATTTCCTCATTAAAATTCTATAAAGAAATTTTACAAAAATTGAAATAAGCAAAAGAGCCCTTCATTTAGTTCTCATCCTATTTATAAGTAGTCAAGCAAGATTTAGTTACAAGAATTTTAACGATTTCCTGAATTGCATGGAGCTCTAAGATCTCGTGCAATTCTTTTTCTTGCACATGATTATTGACTCTGTAATGTTCCCATACTCCAAAACCTTCTTAATATATGGGAACACATGTTGCTTTACTGGAATCCTGAGTGAAGCGAGATTCCACTTTAGCTTTGCAATTCTTTTTCTCTAATTTTCCAACAAAACTTTAGTTAATCCTATATACCTAGTTGGAGCCTCCACGTGTGTCTTGAGCCTTGGGTTGATAACATTAAAGAAAGAAAATATGGCATGCTCCATAACTATGATATGATCTTCCAATTCTTTATGTACTCCATCTTGTAGTCGAAAATGATACCATGCTATGAACTCTGGCAAGTCATATTTTCTAGTGATCTACTCTATTGATTTGTTTGATGTAATCTCTTATGGGTCCTATATGTTGAAGGTATATCTTTTTCTCCTTTAATGGATAGGACATGTGAGAACCACTCAAGCATTTCTTCCCTGGATGGTTTATTTCTTTTGAAAAACTTAAATCTGCAAAAACCTCAAACTAAAATCATTGGCAGAAATTTTTTGACTCTACGAATTTCCTCCAGTTCACAGCAAAGTGATCCAAATTGGCAATTATTGTGAGTAGCTAATAAAACTTCACTAAATTGTTTCTAGTTGTGAATAGACTTGGTTGGTTATGCATTACACCAATTCCAAATTTGTGTTAAGTGTGAAAGGTGGGAATCATAATGGAAGGCTTCCACATTCCACAAGCAGAATGCAGGGGATGTGGGGTGTGAGTATTTGATATACAATAGACTTGAACAAAGAAACTACAAATTGCAAATTAAATGTGGAGATGAGGCCCAAAGTCAAGACTGGTCATAGTTGGAAATGGAAACAATACACTCCACATTATACATTATGCATGTAGAATGGGAAAATGCAAAAAAAAAAAAAAAAAACTCAAGAACTACACTGTGCACTCCACATCATATGCAGAATGCAGGGATTTTCGTAAAATTACAAGCAAAATTTTGAATAGAATCTCCACATTCAAAATACTTGGTCAAAAGGGAAATCAAAGAAAAATCATTAACGTGGGCAAATCGGTTTTATTACATCGAGCTTTTGTAAAATTACAAGGTTATTGTTCATATGGTTACAAAAGAAGGGGCTCAAAGTATGCCAAAGTATTGTTTGAAAAGTTGGATAACTTCATAAATAATGCAAAGTGGTAACAGGTTTACCAATTGACAATTCCTCTGAATGCTTTGCAAAGGGATTAGCACAAAATAAAAAGATGGATTATTTTGTGACTTGCAAAGAAGCATAGAAATACTTTAAAAGGTTTGATAGTTTTGTAATTGATTATTTAAAAATAAAGTTGTTGTAACTTTCGAAGTAAGCAAGTCTTCAAAGGAACATGCTTTGTGAATATACTAAAACTTTCAAATTGATTCTAAAACAAAAGGACTTTGAAAGATTTGATTTCCAAGAAAAAATAAGAATGTCACTTCGAATTCAAAAAGTCTAAAAATGTAGCAAAATGGGTCTTTCAATCAATGGAAAATTCTCAAAGATTCACAAAGGGCTTAAGAAAATAGAAAAATACATATAATACAAAAATCTTTGATTAATTAAAACCTTAAATACAACATTTAAATTCAAATGTAACTTTCCATGGAAACGAAAAGGAGACCAAAACCTCAAGGTATTGGAAGAAGGAGCAGTCCCCAAGTTTTGTGACATGGAGAAGTTGTTGAGGGCTCAATAGATTGCATGGCATTGATATACTTGTATGACTAGTGACATTGGTATACTAGGGATTATGTGTTTTCCATTTTTAATTTATATGATATGTGATATTTTTGGATTTATATTTATAAGACATGGTTTACATATTGAATTTAGTATTTAATGCTTTTTCCTTTTGTAAAAACTATTTATTTGTCACATAAAGTATGTTTTCTCATTAGCCATAAACCTCGGGACCAGGTCATTACTTGCATGAGTAGAGATCAAGACTAGGATCCTATCTAAACTTAGGACCATCACCTTACATGAGCTCTGCACCTAAATCTTATTGGCCTCATCATACCTTAAGACTATAATCGTACTTGAGATCGGAACTAGGATCTTATCTAAGCTAAGGACCATAGACTATTCTCTTCTTTTTAAATTTGAACCAATATTCAATAACATTTGTAACATAACTAAATGTATTTTTGACTTAACTTTCAACATAATTATTCAAAATGTTGTTATATTTTTTCAACCTTGAAACACAACTTTCAACCAATAATTTCAATAGCAATTCGACTATACTTTTGATAATAAAAAAATTACTTTTCGAATTGAATTTCATGGGAAAAAAAACACTTTGACCTATAATTCGACCACAATTTCATCATTATAACTGACATAAATCATTTCAACCTATATATCAACTTTTTTTTGACTTCTATGAAGACTTTCCCCTCAAAGATAGGGAAAAAAGTGATCAAAAATAATTTTTGATGTACTTTGTGTAAGTAATTTTGTAACATATTTCAAGCCCCCAAAAGATATTTTTCAACTTGTATTAAAAATAGGACTTATAGTTGTAGTGTGACATGAAATAAATTACCAAATTTCTTCAAATAAAAAATACTTTGAATGTCATTCCCTGCAAATGTTAAAAAATGAGATATATATGATGAATAAGCTTCCTCAATGGTGATAATCTAATGAGTAAGCCTTTAAAAGTATTTAGATATACTTCTAATCAAAGCCTTTACTTCCAGTTTATATAAACTTCTCAAGCAAATCCTTTAATTTGAGTGGCACTTATGTGTATCTTACTTCATTCTTGTACCACATAATTGAAGCATAATTCAACATATTTGTTTACATTTTCCAAAACATCCTTGGCCAAACTCAACAAAGTTGTGTTTCCCCTTTATCATCTTTAATGCATAATGGTTTTAATATCTTCCTATCTTTAGAGAATCTAAAGTTTACTCTCTCATGCATCATGTATCGCTTGTATGCCATATTGTCACAGTTGCCCAAAAATGCATGGCAAATTCCCATGGGTATGATATCATATACTACTTCATTATTATAACCCCAATGTGGAAATTTAACCTGCATCGATCATTCATAGTCATGTGAAAATTTACTTTACATTGTTTATTCAAGCCAAGATACACTCTAAATATGAAGGTGAACAACTAACTTTAAATTCAACTTCTTATTAGCATTGAGAACACTAAATTGTTAGTGCTTCATCCATCTAATAAGTTTGCAATATTTTCCCTAGCCTTGCATTTTGTTTCAAAATTGTTTTTTCTTTACCATTGTCCCTCCTTTTTATTTTCAAACTTCAACTACACCTTCCCCGACATTAAATTTTCACCTTTTTCTAGTGCAACATGAGTTGGATTTTGAATTTGAACCACTTCTTTCTCCTATATCATATTTTTTCCAGGTTCTTTTCCTCTTTTGTCACTGGTTATGTGCATTCGAATGTTTTGCATCCCAGCTTTCCACATTGGAAACAATTTCCTCATATGGAATGTCCATGACATTTACCTCCAAACCGTCTTCCTCCACAAGGGTAATGCTTAGACCTCTCTCTTCCTCAATAAAATATGTTTTATCCTTCTCCTTTTTTCATGTTGTTGGCATTCCTCTTCTACTAAAAAATCATTTTCCTCAACCTCTATCGACATTGATAGCACCTCTTCTAAGATTTCCTTTTTGTAAATTCTTGACAACTTGTTTTCCACTCTCAAGGCATTTTGATAGGCATCCTCCAATGAGTGCATTCAGTGCAAGATCAACTCATATTGAATGGCAATATTAGGTCATTCACATATAATGTTACCTTCTCGTCATTTTCATAATCCATAATGACCAACTTGAATTTTTAGCTTGTATAATCCTTCATGCCAAGGTCATTTTGTCAAAGGTTTTGCATTGTATTAAACAAGTTGTATGGTTTTTAGAAGGAAAAATCTTCCCTATGAGGTTGGAAGTGATTGGAAGCCATCTTGTTCGAAACACTCATATTATATTTTCCCTTCCTCACTCTCTCCTTTTGTAGATAACCCCACCAAAGTGAAGCATACACGTCTTATTAGTTTGGTGTATGCAAATTTAATGCATATCAAGTCTTTTGTTTGCTCAAATTCAATATATATTTCTAAATTCACAATCCAATAAACCAAATCCCTTTGATTTAGACTCCAAAAGTAGAAACATCCATCTTCAACTTGCTTCCCATTTTTTCAAATGCATGAATATTTCTCTCATATAAAGCTTGTTCTATTTATTATACAGGTACTACTTTTAATTCATCATCAATGTCCTCAACAACTCTTCCATGTGGTTGTGCACTCCAACTCCTTGTTTCTTTGTTGCAATCATTGCACATCCTTTATGATTTTACCAACAATCGCACCTACATATTTTTGCACAACCATTTGCTATATGTAATTCTCTTCTTCCTCAATTGAACATGACTCATCTCTATGCCATATGGGAAGTGGCTTTAATATAACTCCTCTTTATGCCATATGATGGTGTGGTTGGGGTTATTGAAACAATTGTCAACTCCTTTGTGGTTTAAAATGAACACAAAAATAAATTTAAGTAAAAATTTCACAAGTACCATAAACTTTAAAAGAAGGTCTATATTCCTCTCATTTGTCATACAAAAAATTTCTATGAACTTAATTACACACATTCTATAATATGCCACAACAATTTTATATTGGCAAAATTACACACACAACATCTACAATGAGAAATTATATAGTGGTTTAATTTATTATTATATTCTTTGTATTGTTTTTTTATTATTATTATCATGTTTTTAATTGAGATGAGTATTTTTTTCATATTCTTTTTTGTCCACGAGAAAAAATTCTTAACTTCTTATTCACAAAAAATAAAAGAGCTTACATTATATAAATTCTATAAGATCATTTCATAAGAGGCGGGAATATATCCTTCATAAGAGACAGGATCACTATAGAGGAGTGTTGTAATGATAAAACCGATCTCCTTTGTTGTTTTGTTAATTTTAGAAAATATTTTGACATTGTGCCTAGGACTAACCTTTGGAATAAGTTAGAAGAGCTTAAAGTTCCTTTTGAGTTAAGAGTTGCTACAATAAGGCTATATGAGAAATTTATTGCCAAGTTTAGGAACATTAAGAGTTGGACAAAAGAAATTAACTGTAATATAGGAGTCAAGCAAGGTTTCCCCCTATCCCCTACCCTTTTCGGCATCTATATTGATAATTTAGAAGATTGTCTGGAGGAGGCAGGTTGTGTTGGCCCAAATCTCACTAGTATAGTCATCATCCTTCTTCTTTATGTTGATGATATTGTTCTTATGGCGAAGATTCCCTGTGACCTAGGTAAGAAACGTATAATCCTCAAGGACTTCTGCTCTAGTATGGGCATGACTATGAACACTGGTGAAACAAAGGTTATGATAATTAATTCCAAAAGGATCACCTACGATAAATTTGTATATGACAACAATAGCTTGGAGGAAGTGCCTTCATACAAATATCATGGAATCGATATTCACCACAAGCTCAATTGGAACTATAGCATTGAGAAAAGGATAAATGGAGGGTGGAAATCTTATTATGGGCTTGAAAACAATTGTAAATCAGAGGACCTTTGGCTTTGGGATAATAAAAACACCTCTTTCATTGTCTCGCCACTCCAGTTATCATATATGGATTTGACGTTTGGGGTTGCAGTATCTCTAGAGAATCCAGGAGAAATATAGAACAAATCCAAAAGAATTTTATAACTTATAATATCAAAATTAAGAGAAATACACCCTATCCTATCCTCCTCAAAGAATCAAGCATTTCCCCCATTGAGAGCATTGCTATGATTAGATACCTAACTTACAAGAACAAGATAAACAACATGGATGACAAGAGGATCCCAAAAATTGCTTCAGAATCTATCCAAAATCACCAGCGGCTCAAGTGGGGATGGAATAAAGATGCCAAATCTTGGCTAAATCATTGGGGAATACCAGAAGAATCCATCATGCAGTAAACCAATAATATACAAATATTATCACTTCTAAATTTAAGGAGAATATGTGGTGTGATAAAGAATTAGAGGATAAAATAAAATTAAGTGATGAAGGAAGAAAATGGGGTCTCGAAGATACATGAACTCGATCGGTCTGATCCTCGTACCTATGGGTTATTTGGCCCACACTTAGACTGAAACACTTTTCCATGCAACAATGATTCCTCATCAACCTCCACCTATACCCTAGATTTATCTCAAAGTATGATTTTACCTCGGACTAGCATTGTGAATTTCATAGGAACTTCATCTCCTTTCACAAGTATTGATCTTGTTTACTAGATATCCTGTGGTTTAGCTCACCTTTCTCACATATCTGATGCTCACCTTCAATTATCGAACCTTTATCTCCAACCTCAAGAGCTATAACTCGAGCACTTAACTGTCCACAGAACCATGGGCTATAACCAAGTACTTATCCCATTGGGTTCTTAACTCTCGTAAACCATAAGACTTATCCTCTATTGGAGTTCATTTTCGAACTCCCTCTGGGATGACTCACTCTGATGTCATACTTCGATAGACCACTTCTGCAAGACTCCAAGCCCTTTTCAGACTTCAATGTCTTGAACCACATCGACCTCTTGCTCGTGCCATTCTGATGGTCAAAATCCAAGTCACTCTAAGTGTTGGAATCACTTCGATTGTTCACCACGTGTCTTCTCCAAAATATTAGATCTAGCGACTCTAAATATATCTCAGTTGTTGGTCGAGGTTCTCCTATTCTTCTGCTATGCTCTCGCTCTCCGACTTCCCCTTCCAATAGAAGTTCAGATATATCTCTTGACTCCTCTAATGGACAGTCATTGTTTCTCTTCAACTACAATTTGCATTCATTCATGACCTTCCATCCCATGCATACACACATTAAATTTCATAGCTAAACATGCATACACATAGGTTTGAAGATAAACATAACACTCGAGGGTACACCAAAATAAGTAGTTTCCATTAATCAGATCAAGCTCAATTACATATTATTTCCTTTATGGGTCAGGCCTCCCTCATGGATCGTTTTACATTGTGGCCTCTCCTTCAAACACCCAAAGGATTACATATATAAGAACAAACACAAGCATCAGATCATCTTGGATATGATGTATCCTCGATCTATCCCTAAGATTTCTCAAGATCATAACAAATACACAACAACCCTATTATTTTACAAAAATTTTGAGGAAAATATCATCCTCTTGGCCACGTCACATCCAAGTCCTCGCCTTCTGGAAGTTTTGAGATTTTGAATTTGGTTTGGGGAGGTTTTTCTCCTGCATCAATCTCCCAAGGTAGATAAATTTTCATGATCTCTTGATCACGTGTCTTCATTTTTGCGCCATATTCACTCTATAGTATTCCTTTTCCTCATGCATCATATGTTGAGCTTATCCTCATGCTCAACAATTAGCTACAACTAAGACTCCATAGAAATCCTTTGCACCTGCTACCTAATACCTCACCAAACTTCATCCTTAGCTTTGGCCTTTTGGTATTACAAGTTCTTTCTATTGGAACCTTCTGATCACTCCTCTGCTCCTCTAGGCTTCTACACCTACCCACTCACACAGAGAGAAATATTTCCCCACTTTGATACTCCTTGATGAAATCAAGTGCCGTAGGATTTTCACTCGCTCTGATACCACTTGATGAAGGAAGAAAATGGGGTATCGAAGATACATGAACTCAACAGGTTTAATCCTCAGACCTGTGGATTTTATAGCCGACACTTGGACTGAAACACTCATCCATGCAATAATAATTCCTCATCACCTGTACCCTATATTTATCTCAAAGCTTGATTTTACCTTGGACTCGCATTGTGAAGTTCAAACGAACTTCATCTCATTTCGCAGTCTCGATCTCGTTTACTAGAGATCTCATGGTTCAGCTCCCCTTTCTCACAGCTCTGGTGCTCACCTTCAATTATCAAACCTTTATCTCCAACCTCAAGAGCTACAACTCAATCCCTTAACTCTCCATAGGACCAAGGGCTATAACCAGGTACTTATCACGTCGGGGTAGTAACTCTCATAAGCCATTGAACCTCTCCTTTGTCAGAGTTCATTGTCAGACTCCCTCTGGGATGACTCAGTCTGATGTCAGACTCCGACAGACCATTGTTGCAAGACTCCAAACCCCTTTTGTACTCCGATGGCTTGAACCACATCGACCCCTTTCTTGTTCCATTTCGATGGTGGGAATCCAAGTCACTCCAAGTGTTGGAATCACTCTGACTATTTTCCACATGTCTTCTCCAAAATCATATATATATATATATATATATATATATATATATATAGAAACTTTGAACATATATTATTCGTTGGTTGAGGTTATCCTATGATTCAGCTGCACTCTTAGTCTCTGACTTCCCCTTTCGATAGACGGTCATATCTATCTCTTGACTCCTATGATGGAATGTCATTTTTTCTCCTCGCCTGCAATTTACATTCAATCATGACCTTCCATTCCATGCATACACACATTAAATTTCATAGTTAAACACACACACACACAGGTTTGAACATAAACATAACACTCGAGGGTACACCAAAATACACAGTTCCCATTAATTAGATCGAGATCGATTACATACCATGGCCTCTGTGGTCTAGGTCGCCCTCTCGATTGGTTTTACATTGTGACCTCTCCTTCAAATGCCCAAAGGCTTACATATATAAGAAAAAACACAAACATCGGATCATCTCAGATCTGATGTATCCTCGATTTATCCCTAATATCACTCAAGATCATAAAAAAATACACAACAACCCTACAAGTTTACATAAATTTCGAGGAAAATCTTGTCCTCTTGGCCATGTCACATCCACATCCTCGCCTTCTAGAAGTTTTGATATTTTGAATTCGATTTGGGGAGGTTTTTCTCCTACATCATTAAGATACTACAAGGAGGTGGTCAAACCTAATTTAGAAGATCAAAAGTACCTCTTAGTTTTGACAAGTGCAAAGAAGAAAATCAACATTGCTAAATAAGAACAAACTCTCATAAGATACATAGTGAAACTGGGAATTGGACAATTCTAAAAACATAGTGGATGAAATAATCTACCATCTTTGTGACACTAAGAGGGTTGAAGATGAAAAACACTTCCTCTTAGATTTCCATGCCTATTCCTAAATTAGATCCCAATTTAAAATATTTTCCACAACATAGACCTTCCTAATGATCTAGCATATTTTCATCGAAGTGACTTATAAAGAATTGTATTAAATGAGCATAAATTAAAGTGCACCATTTAAGAAGGAAAATATCAATAATGAAGATACATAAGCATCAAATATGAACACAAAAACTTGATAACGGAGTTCGTCCCTGGTGGACTACATCTCCAGGTCCTACTCTCAAATGGGTAGGCCTTTTTATTAACTCGGCAAAAGAATTTGGAAAAATACATAAGTATACCTCATTCTGGAATCAAGTTGCAAAAGCTTTACTCAGATCAAAAAAAATACAACACCATTGAATTTGTGGCATCAAATTACCCAAAAATTAGTGTCTCCACGCTTCAATCCAATTCTGGCACTTCTAGGCCCAAGAGAAACTCTATCTTGGTTTTCGTACCCTGCAACCTGCAATTAATGCCAAAACTGCCTCGTAAAACATGTCAGACATACCCTCACGCACCTCCCCTGGTGCACTAGGTGGATTCAATTTTTAAATAAAAATATGGGCTTTGTAAAAAACAGAGGTAGTTGGTCTAGTGGTTGGTGAAGCATTTGTTAAGGCCTAGATAAAGGGGGAGGTCTCGGGGTCAAGCCTGCGGGCCTCCCCTTTTGGGTGTATATTGTAACTATATGCATATATTTAAATGTGGTTCTTCCAATCTTAACAGAGGTTTGGATATATATGTTGAGTGCCATATTTGACGGGGTCCCGCCGGATTTGACAGACCCGCCAATCTTTTTATTTTTTTGGAATTTCATCCTCAAGCCGCATTTTCCCATTTCCACGTGGTATCCCATGACTAGTCCACATGGAAGCCAACCATTGGGCCACGTCAACCAACTATGCAATCACCTGCCACGTCAGCGTACAGATGTGAGTAACCCAATGTGAACCCAAACATATTGAAAGAAGAGATTAGTAGTCTACTCAGCAGTGATATGTTTTTGGCATGGGATTAAGATACACATCTTGCTGAACCTATCCACTACAACATACAAATAGTCATGACCCCCTCTCGACATTGGTAAACCCCCTACAAAATCCATGGACATACTTTCCCATGGATGGGATGGAACAAGTAGTGGTGAGTATAGCCCAAGTTTTCTATTAGTGGGCTTACAAGTAGAACACATCGCATACCCCTTTACATATTTAGTTACAATTTCTTTCATTTGAGTCCAATAATAGAACCTCTGCAAATGAGCCACATTTTTTCCTACCCCAAAATTCTCAGACACAAGAGAAGTGTGAGCTTCTCATATTACATGGACTCTTTCACTTGGAGGAATACATAACTTTCCAAGATGGTAGAGTAGTTTTACCTGCAGGCAATAGTTCTCTACTTGTGCACCATGGGTTAGCTTCTCATATACTTCTTTAAAATCTTCATCAATGGAATATTGTTCCACATAGATATCATGAGATAAAGAAGTATTCTTCAAAATAATAGAAGCAACAATAGGAGGTCTAGAAAGCATAGCAGCTACCTTGTTACTCGTACCCTTTTTGTACTTGATTACCAAATGAAATTGTTGTAGAAAACACATCCATCAGTAATGTTGATATTGTTACAGTTTGGTTTGTGCTTGGCGATACTGTAAGGGTTGGTGATCTGTATGTATGATTGTTTCCTTCCCTAACAAGTAGTTCTTCCATTTCTTTACGCTTTGAAATAATGCATACAACTCTTTATCATATGTAGGATAGTTAACAAAATCTTGGTTAAAATTTTCAAAGTGGTAACAGATAGGCTTACGATATTGCATCAATACTGCACCCATGGTGCATTTGTTGGAATCTATCTCGATCTCAAAGGGATGTTGAAGATTCAGCAGTGCTAATACTAGTGTGGTACTGATCTTTTCCTTCAAAGTGTCGAAATATTTTTGTTTCTTTCCTCCCCACTGAAAAGTGTTCTTCACACTGGTTAAGGAATGCAAAGGAGATACTATAAAGGAGAAGCTTGAAATGAACCTCCTCCAATACTGGACTACACCTACGAAGCTCTGTATCTTGGTTACACTTTTGGGCTCAGGCCAATTTACAATTACATCAATCTTGGAAGGATCAATTTTTAACTGTCCTCCTCCTACAATATGACTTAAGTATACAAGTGCAGTCTTACCAAATTCACATTTGGACAATTTTACATACAACTTTTCCCTTTGCAAAGTATCTAATACTTGCTTTGCATGCCTCACATGTTCATCCCAAGTCCTACTAAAAATAATAATGTCATCTAAATATACCACTACTAAATATGACCAAATTTGCCACGGTTTTTCGTTGCTATTGCCACACATATTCGTCGCACTTTCCACGAAAGCAAAGACTATTTTTTGTGGAAATTTTTTCATCGCTATATCCACGAACCAGGTATTCTTGGAAACATCGACGACATAATCCCACCACATGTCATCATCCTCAAGATAGGTTTACCTTAAAAAGCGTGGCAATAGCGACGAAGCATCATCGCAATAGGGACAAAAAACTATGCCAAAGTAAAAAACTCACCAACAGATTATGACGCAGATGTCATACGTGCGACGAAAAAGCATGGAAAGTTGTGAAAAAAAAATGTGGCAATAGCGACGAAAAATCTTTGCAGAGTAAAACCTCACGAAGAACTTACGACATAGATGTTATATGTGCGACGAAAAACCATGGAAAAGTGCGACGAACTTTCGTGGAAATAGCGACGAAAATCCTTGTCAGAGTAAAACCTAATCATTAGCTTGCGACGAACTTTCATCGATATTGCCACGCCTCCTGTATGTTTTAAAAAAAAAATCTAAAACAATAGGTATGATATCCACCATTTCTTATTTCTATAAAAATTTAGTAATATTGTAGCATTGTGAATTGAAACTTATCTTAGGTAAACATTAACGATACAAAGGATTTTTGTGCAATATCTACACTAATGGAAAGG
>ML789088.1:274179-303003 GCA_009831015.1 Picea engelmannii | reverse complement strand
GACAAATCTGGCTGAGAAGAAAAAGTGGGTCCTCCAGGACCATGCTCAGGTCGCTCCTGCTCTCGGTACTCCATGTCTAGGACCATGTGGGCCTCGAGACATGATCTCCTAGTTATCCCTAATATCGGGGATAACAGGGTGCACAGTAATAACACAGAGGGAAGAATCCAGAGTGTTAGGGTTACTATTTCTGCACAGGAAAGCAGGGCGTTTAGTCTTATGTCTTCTCGAAAGAAGATTAGATAGGCTCCTGGCCGACTACTTAGGCAGAAACTACTAACCCGTCCTAGAACAAGATGCAAGCAAGATGAACACAACAAGACGACCCCGACACATCATCGTGACAACAAGCAATAAATGCCCCTAGACATAAGGCGTACAACTAGCAACTGTAAGCAGAAAACGACACCAGGTGTTAAGTACAGTACAGTCACAGATGGAAGAATCCAACAGTAGAGTTTACTATTTCTACACAGAAAAGCAGGGATTTTAGTCTTATGTCTTCTCGAAAGAAGATTAAACAGGCTCCTGGCCGACTGCTCAGGCAGAAACTAGTAACCTCCTAGAACAAGACACAAGCAATGCAAGACGACCAAGTACAACAAATCATCCGACAACCACGCCCTCTATGGAAGACATAAGTCCACCCACTACTGAGACTCCATGAAAATAATTACAGACCAATTACTCCATTCGTTTTTCTATTAGACCACGATTTACCAACCCATTCTTAAATATGTATATCAACTGAATTCAATCCCCATTTACTAAGCCATAGTAACTCATCGTACTAAATTTCAAGGACAATCATGATATATGTTTATCACTCACCATAATTATTACAATAACATACCATGAAGGAATAATTTCATTACATTTGCCTTACTTACCTTGCAATAGGATAACCTCCACATTTCATCTCATATGTTAGTATCCATAAATAAGCTACCATGACATCTTCATAAAAGCTAGCATCATTACATTATCATATAAAGACTTTGCAATTTAACCAACTAAGCGGCATGGTCATTACACTAATGATTAAGACATTGATAGTCCACTATATTGCATTAGATTACACTGTCATTCCCTCACATGATTATTTCATACATTCCATCATAAGACGATTCATTAACTTAGAAGTACTTTACTTCATTGTAATATAATGTAGTAACATTGCAATAACTGGTTGCAGTAACATTACCATAACTTTATCTTATATTACCTTTACCCTAACATAAAGTAATAATGTAAGAATGTAATAATTTCAAATCTGGCAGTTACATCGAGGTAGTAATACATCTGGCAGTTACATGATTCTAAGAAGGCAGTAATAATAAGATGGCAGTGAGATTTACGTAACCAACGTCGATATGTAAAATATATATCATTTTTTTTTCAAATTTCAATTAACAATATGATACGCCTTTATAAATCAATCTATATTATTTATAAATTCATCTATATCTAGTATAGCTATCTGAAATTTGAAATAGATTTAGTGTAAATAAACCCACTGCCCCTTTTTCAAATTCCTGTCCATGCTCTAGTTTTAATAACAATTTTAAGTTGCATAAAATCATCTTGATCAAACTACCAGTAGTTGTAAATGCTATTTAGTGAAATCTCAACATATAATATTTTATATTTTATAAATGTGATGAACAGATTTTGAACCTACAAATTTTTAATAAAATATTTAGTTTTTTTTATTATTTAAAAATAAGTTCATGGATTTTGATCTATATTTTTAATAAAATATAAGTTGCAGAGGGAGTGTAGTGGAGCATTAGTAACAAAATATTATGTGAAAGGTTTATAAGAAATTGATTCACAAATCAAATAATCTAATGAATTACTGATTAGGCAAAGTGGACAAAGTTAAAACCAATTTTCCCCGCCTCTTAAAGTTAACAATTTTGATAAAGACAACACAATTACTTCGCAGCAATTCATGATCACCAGAGACTAAGTGAGAAACCAATCTAAAATATGTGACTTTTAAGTCTTAAATCTAGTTCGAACAAACCCAATTAGAGAAGCGCAATGTTGATATTAAACACATGAAATCAAATAATTATCTGAGCGTAGCTAAAATAATATTAGTCAGAACAGGAGGATAGCCCAACCAGTCAATGGGTTGTCAAAAAAAAGAATAAAAACAAACTGTAAGTGAAAAACACTTTCAACAACCCAAGCCCAAGAAAAAAAACGTGCATGATAAACAGGAAACCGATGATGTGTTGTATATGGGATTGATCAGAGTCTAGACCTTCCACAGTCTCATGACTTCCATGGTACCCACACTATTTTAAGTCTTCCAACCATTCCCCCCCAACTTGTAATTTATATGGATTATAGATTTGAACTTATATTTTGAACCAAATAGCATATCCATGAAGATGCAATACAACAGAACATAATTAAAACAACAACCCAACAATAATTAAAACGCCCAACAATGATTACAAACACCCAACAATTGTTAAAACGCCCAGCGATAATTAAAAACGCCCAGAAATCATTAAAAACGCCCAGCAAGCATTAAACGCCCACCGACAAATGAAAAACGCCCACACTAATTAAAAACGGCCTCCGGCAAATGGAAAAACGCCATCACTAGATTAAAACGCCCTTAGGAAAATGGGAAACACCCACACTAAATAAAATTGGCCACCGGCAATGGAAAAACGCCCACTGAGATTTTAAATGCTCACAGAGAGGAATTCGCCCACAACATAAATAAAAACGCCCATAAACAAAGGTAAAACGCCCACCATCATTACACACGCTCACAGAAATCAGAATGCCCACAGCAGGGTAAAAAGAAAACACCCAATGAATTGAAGCACCACCAAACGAATGTAGAAAGCCAACAATTTCAGAAACGCCCAATGAAACCAACCCTGAAAACGAAATTTTCAACGGATCGAAGGATAAATAATATAAACATTTGCCAACGCTCATACAGACGAATGCCAGATCTAAACACCAGATCAACTGATCTTAGAAATCAAAACCAACAAGTGCCAGAGGGAAAGCCAGATCTAGTTTTACTTCCATAAAATATCAGCAAGCGAGATCGCCAGAACCAGCATTCAGAACATTACAATCATCTTACAGTTCCCAGCCTAATATCTAATGCATTATACTCAATAAAATAAACGAGCATACATGTTTCCTTGTGCCTGCCTCGTATGTTGTCCGCGCCTCGATTGATGTCTCGCACTCCTTGCCGCTCCTGCTTGCCGACTGTGGAAAGCTCACCGGTACCTCCCAACCAATCGCTAGGGGTACTTTGCTTCCCCCTTAGCCCCCCGAGCTGCAAAGGGGCCACACAAGATCCAGAGATAAGACTAGCTTCTCAGCTCGCCTCCAAGGCTGAGCTACCACTCCAATACAACTGAGAAATTCCCAACTCCTCACAAGCAAACAGTCAAGCCAAAATCCAGCAGCGTAACGTTACGCTCACCGTTCATCCCCTCTACCTCCAATTTCTCCTTCTTTTATAGAAATTTGAGACCCACCTAGTTTCCTAAATCATTATTAATTTATGTTTTATTGACAATCCTCTAAAAATTCTCTGCCGTCCAAGTGTCACTCATCCCCCAAGTTCCTCCAAAATTATTTTCTTTAATTTAAATAAAAGACTCATTTCCCTCACCCCTCCTATAGTCGCTCCTAAAATTACTCCTAGGGTTCCTAGATCCCCTCTCAGCTTTTAATAACTTTCCTAAAATGAAGTTGTTGATTTTTAGTAACTCCTTAATTGTTGATTCCTTTTTGCTTTTTACCCTATGTTTCCTTACTTTCCTTTATTAAGTTTTCTTTATTACAAGTTTCCTTATTTCTATTAATTGTTCTTTATTTCTAAAACCCAAAAAGATAAAATGCACTCATTAAACCTTTCATTGTATTTCTAAAATCCTAACTTTTATACTCCCACACTTTAATAAATTTAATTCTTCTTTATAATTTAAAAGCCATGGGTTTTACTTAATTTATCTCCCTTATTACTTTACCCCCTTTAATTTTAAGAAGACTTTAACTAACACTTAGGAGGGTTTTAGTTTACGTCCTTAAGTTTATTTTTTTTTTGGAGGGTCTTCTCTTAAGGCTAATCAAAATTTTTATCTTAGAGATGTTTTAAATTTAGGTTTAGATTTGAGCTGGGCGACAATTAATTAGGGGGGTCGTTTTTAAAAAAATTTCATCGGGCGTTAAGGTCTCAGGGTCATCTAGGTTGTCTCATCATCATCAATGCGACGTGCCCTTAAGGACGCAATACGTGCTCCAAGGGTGCCACTCGCCTCGTTTGCTTCTGTTTCACGACGTGCCCTTCAGGATGCACCACGTGCTCCAAGGGTGCCACTCGCCGACTTGTATTTCTTTGCGCGACGTGCCCTTTAGGATGCACCACGTGCTCCAAGGGTGCCACTCGTTGACTTGACTATTTGGTAGACATCTATAACCCCTGGAGTCAACACTCCGCCAGGTGAACTTGTGGGAGACTAAGGGATCTAAGGAATAAGGCCCCCGCCTTATTGCGCGCCCCTTAGAATCATCGTGAGCGACTGTCGCAGTTTGCCTTCACGGCATCGCGGATCCTCTCGAACTAGGTAATCGTTAACCTACAATTTGAACCGTGGCGGGAGTGCTAGTAGGCTGTGGCAGGGATGTTGTCCACACCTCTCCCTCAACCTCTCTGGAAATCGTGTGTGTGGCCCCTTTACTCCATATGTGAGTCTGGTCAGCAAGCTATCGTCAACCTGCATCATCAACCACCATGTCAGAACATGTCAACAACATATCATCTAATCAATAAATATCATGGTAAATAAATCAACTCAATATCACACTCCCTGACTCAATCCGGAGTCCAAGGGTTCCGTCGATGCCTCTGCATCCTCCAGGTCAAAAACCCTGCACACTCAATCAAAGTTGAGTCAATAGCATCTGTCTACATCAAGTAGTAAAGCATCATGTGATCTATCAGAATGCATCATAATCAAGCATAAATGTATTAATATCAGAAAAGTCCAGATCACTTGCGAGCAAGTGTCCTCAAAGAATAAGTTTGTAAGTGTGCCAGAGCGGGATGTTACAATTGGTAGCAAAGAAACACAGTAAGGACAAGATAAGATGACCTAGAGAAATATTCAAAATACTAGATCTATAACAACTCTATAATTATGGTTGTCATTTAAGGTTTTGAATAAAGTTTAAGGAATTAACCTCATCAACTTGGCCTTTCAATTTCAACTAGTAAGTTATTTAGACTAAATACTAGGTGGTAGTGGAGTTTGGATCTAGATAAATTTCTTAATGGGACCCATTGTTGAGATAGATATGTTTTTGACAAAAAATGGTCCTTTCTTATCCCACAATTCCTTATCATCTTATCAAGAAACTTGTAGAGATTCATGAATTCAATTTGTGTCACCAATTGTTGAGCCCTCAATGACTTCCCCAAGTTCACAAAACTTTGGGACCGCTCCTTCTTCCATTACCTTGAGGTTTTGGTCTGTTTTTGGTTTCCATGAAAAGGTACATCTGAATTCAAACCTTGTATTCGAGGTTTTAATTACTCAATTATTTTCATACCTAATAATTTTCTCTATTTTCTTAAGCCCTTTGTGAATCTTTGAGATTTTTCATTGATTGAAAGACCCATTTTGTTATGGATTTTAGAGTTTTCGAGCTCAACAACACTTTCTTATTTTTTCTTGGAAATTAAATCTTTCAAAGTCCTTTTGTTTTACATTCAATTTGAAAGTCTTCATATATTTTGAAGACTTGCTCACTTTGCAAGTTTCAAGAACTTTCTTTTTAAATAATCAGCCGAAAAACTATCAAACCTTCGGAAGTCTTTCTAAGCTTCTTCACAAGTCACAAAATAATCCTTATTTTCACTTTGTCTGAAGCCCTTCATAAAGATTTTAGAGGATTGTCGTATCATTAACTTGCGAGCACTTTGTATTTCTATGAATTATCATCTGTGCATGCTTTAAGAAGTAAGGAAATATCTTATCAAATCTTTCAAACAATACTTTGGCATAGTTTGAGCCCCTTCTTTTGTAACCATGTGGACAATAACCTTATAAATTGATGAAATCTTGATGTAATCAAACTTGTTGGGCCATGTTAATGTTTTCTCTTTTCATCCCCTTTTGACCAAGTATTTTGAATGCAAAACTTCTATTGATTTTTATTTTTTTTTAATTTCACCTGCATCCCCATATGCCACATCTAATGCAAAGTGCAAAGTCTAGTTCCCATTTTTTCTTTCTTGTTCTACATTTCCACATTCCATAGGCATAATGTAGAGAGTCTTGTTGTCCTTTCCCACCATGGCCAAGTCCTTGCATTTCCTCATCTTTGCATCCAATGTGGAGTGCAAAGTTTATTTATTCTAATCTATGATATATCATCTACTCACACCCTGCACCCCCTACATTCGTCATGTGGAATGAAAAATCCTTCCACTTTAATTCCCACCTTTTACAATTAACACAAATTTAGGATTTGTATAGCACATTACCAACCAAGTCTATTCATTGTTGGAAACAATTTAGTGAAGTTTTCTTAGCTACTCAAAATAATAGTTAATTTGGAATACTTTTCTATAAACTAGAGGAGCTTCATAGAGACAAAGAATAATCAGTTGATGATTTTAGTTTGAGTTTTTTGCAGATTTATCATAGGTTTCGTGAAATCGATAAAACATCCAGGAAATAAATGTTTGAGTGGTTCTCTCATATCCTCTCCACCAAAGGATATGAAGAACTACCTTCAACATATGGGGAGGTCACTGTGGGACCCACAAGATATTACATCAAGACTTGGGTCGACAAAGTAGTAGAGAAAATAACCAACAAATATGACTTGCCCAATTTTAGAGCATGGGAGCATTTTTTATCACAGGATGAAGTAAGTAAAGAATTAGAAGATCATATTAGAGCTGTGGAACATGCCATCCTTTCTATATTCGATGCCAACATTCCAATTCTCAAGGAACATGTGGAGGCTCCAATTGGGCAAATAAGATTAATTAATGTTTTGTTGGAAAATTAGAGAAAAACATTGCAAAACTAAAGTGGAACCTCACCTCACTTAGGGTTCTAGTAGAGAAACATTTATTCCCATATGTCAATGTTATTAATGAAACTTTTGGAGCATGGGAACATTACATCAATAAGCATGTGCAAGAAAAAAGAATGAGTTACACAAGACACCGTCGCCCCAAGTAGTTCAAGAAATTGTTAAACTTCTTGAATCTTGCTTGACTACTTATAAATAGGATGAGAACCGAATGAAGGGGGGTGTTTTCTTGTTTCACTTTTTTTTTTAACTTCTTTATAGAACTTTAATGAGGATAAGTCATCTTTGGCCAAGTTGTTTTGGAGAAAAAGTTTGATTCTTCTGCTACAAGTGCATGGAATTTCTTCTATTTCTTTGCTAAGCATTCGAGTCGTTGTAAGAATGCTTCTTTATAGTGCAGATTATTTTCATGTGTAATTAATGTTTTCTTATTGTTGTTTCTTTCTCAAATGTTTGTCTAAAGCAGTAAGTACATGAATGTAATTAGTTTTTTAATTCTAGATTGTTCTGATTTATGTATCTAGTTATTTCGATTTCTTCTTTTCTTAATTCAATAACTTTCTCACTGAAGATAGAAGTAGTTATATGTTTGGTGATGTTATTTCTTTTCAAGTTAGTCTCTCCTAGATAGGAAATCTTTGCATATAGTTTCACTTTGCATATAGAATAGAATCAAAATTGCATTTTCATTTATCATTGTAGGATTGAAAATAATCTTTAAAAATCAATAATGATTGTTGGGCTAGAATGTAGATGGGTTACCTATTTGAAAAATTGTGAGTTCTAATTGGGACTTCTCACTAGGGTGAACCCCTATTGTTGGCAAAGGGTCATTTTTCCTTGTCAAGACATTCTTGAGAAAATCATGGAAAAATGTTTTATCATTCTATGGGAAGGTAATGATTCAAATTGGATCATCATATAATTTTTCATCCATCTTGGTACTTTCTGGATGGAAACAATTAGAGGAATCAGCTTGCAGGGCCATTTTAGTGGCATGCCCCAGTTTAGAAAATTGGGGTCCATAACTTTACAAAGCCATTTTGAGGCATTAAACAACATTTTTTTGAGAGCCATTTTTTGAGGCATTAAATAGTATTTGGAGATATTCCTAAGGGTCTTCCACTTGCTCGAGATCATGACCATGCTATTCATTTGCAACCGGGAAGTGTACCACCTAACATTAGGCCTTACAGGTGCCCATATGCATAAAAGAGTGAAATTGAATGCATGATTCAAGAAATGTTATAGGATGGCATCATTCAACCCAACCAAAGTGCTTTCTCTTCACCAATGGTGATGGTTCAAAAAAATGAAGGTTCATGATGTGTGTGTCCAAATTATAGACAACTCAAAAAAATGATTGTTAAAGTTAACTTTTCTATTTTGGTCATTGATGAATTATTAGATGAATTGCAAGGATAAATTTTCTTTACTAAGTTGGATCTTTAACACATGAAGGTCCTTATGAGTTTTTGGTGATGCCATTTATCCTTACTAATGCACCTTCAACATTTCAAAGCTTGTTGAATTCTACTTTCAAACCCTTAGAAAATTCGTGTTAGTATTTTTGATGATATACCGATCTACAACAAATATTGGGAAGAGAATGTAAAACATGTTGACATGGTCTTAAAACTATTGGAAGAGTAACAACTATGTGCAAAACCCTCCAAGTGTTCCTTTGGGGTTTAAGAAGTGGAATATTTGGGTCATATTGTATCTCATGAAGGTCAAAGTGGACCCTAACAAAATTAAAGCTATGATGGAATGGTCAATTCCCAAAACCTTGAAGAATATTAGAGGATCTGTAGGATTGATGGGATATTTCCACAAGTTTGTCAATAATTATGGTCAAATAACATCACCTCTAATGATGCTATTAAAAAATAAGGCATTTTCTTGGACTCAAGATGAAACCAAATATTTTGAAAAACTTAAGGAAACTATGTGTATGAATCATGTCTTGGCCACTCCCGACTTCACAAAAACCTTTATTATGGAGTGTGATGCCTCAAGGAATGGTATTGGTGTAGTTTTAATGCAATGAGGAAGGCCCCTTGCCTTTGAAAAGAGCTAGCTTAAAGGAAATAACTTACTCAAACCCATTTATAAAAAGGAAATGTTTTCCATATTACATGCAGTTAAGAAATGGTGCTCTTACCTAATAGGAAGACACCTCAAGGTAAAGCATATCATGATAGTTTGAACCACTTATTGGAACAACGATTATCTTCAGAAGAGAAACACAAATGGGTTACAAAGATGTTGGATTATGACTTTGAAATTATCTACAAAAAAGGAAATCAAATATGGTGGTAGATGCACTTTGAAGGAAATAAGAAGACATAGAGGGTTCATTGTGTGCTATTTCCATTTTTCAATTTGATTGGGTTGAAGAAGAAAGGAAATAATCGAAGCAACAACTGAAGATAAGAAAGATCATTCAACAACTACAAGAGGACCCAAGTGCATTATATGAATTTGTGTGGAATAATGATTTATTGTAGTATCAAGATCACCTATATTTATATAAGAATTTCCATCTCAAATAGAAGGTCCTTTTGGAATTGCACACTTCTCCTATATGAGGACATTAATGCTTCTTGAAAAATGATCACATGATCAAGAAGGATTTTTTCTAGGAAGGTCTTAAAACTAATGTTCAAAAGTTTGTGGTTGAATGTTTGGTATACCAATAGAATAAGGGAGAGACAGTCAAGGCCCCATGTCTCCTACAATCATTATCCATACCAGTTCAATGTTGGGAAGAGGTTTCAATGGATTTTATTATAGGTCTACCCAAGTCCGAAGGAAGGAATGTCATCATGGTAGTAGTGGATCGACTCACAAAGTATGCCCACTTTTTCTCTTTTTCTCATCCTTTTAAAGCAAGTACAATAGCCACAACATTCATGGAAATAGTTCAGAAGCTGCATGGAATCCCCAATATTATTGTAAGTGAAAGAGATCCAATTTTCACTGCAATTTTTTGGATTGAATCATTTTCTTTTTTGGGTACTCAATTGGACCACAACTCCTCTTACCATCTTCAATCCAATGGGAAAACTGAGATTGTGAATAAATGCCTATAAGGGTATATTCCTTGATTCTCACCTAATAAATAGACACAATGGATCAAGTGGTTTCCCTTGGTCGAATGGTGGTACAACACGTCCTTCCATACTTAATAAAAATGTCCCTATTTATGGCACTTTGTGCATATCATCCTCCATCCATCACATCGACTTTGAGAGGGAAAGCAAAGGTTCGATTAGTGGAGGACCACATAGGGCACCAACAAGAGGTTCTCAAACTATTGAAGAACAACTTGATTACAACACAAAATAAGATGAAACAATAAGAAGATAGACAACATAGGGAAAGAGAATTTGAAGTGGGGGATTGGGTATTTATGAAGCTACAACCATACAAATATTTATGAAGCTACAACCATACAAATAGATGTCCCTCAAGCAACAAAATAAGGACAATAAATTAACACCCAAGTACTATGGTCCCTATAAGGTGTTGTAGAGGATTGGAAGTATAACTTACAAAATGGAGTTGCCTCCATATTCACGTGTACATCTCTTCCATGTTTCTTTCTTAAAGAAGGTAATCAGTGACATTATTCGAGTTCAACCTATTTTACAATAGATTAATGAAGAATGGGAAACCATACTAGAACCAGAAACAATCCTTGAAACACAGATCAAGCAACTGTGAAATCGAGCAATTACTAAGTAAACCATCAAGTGGAAGAACCTACAAGTAGAAGAGGTAACATGGGAAGATGAGTTCTTCATGTAGAAATATCCACAACTAATTTCTTCTTATACATGTGTTCTATTGTAAAAGGTGGTTTCCCCTTGGAGAGTCTTATCTTTCATTATTCTATCTAATTCTCAAGGCACGTAGTCACTTCTCTTTCTATTTCAATCTGTTTGGGTGTTTTTTTCCTAACATGTTGATTTATCATCGTTTGTGGAGAATAAAATTCTATAGCTAGGCTAGAAGTTGGAACAGAGTGATTGCCTAGAATAACTAATTTTATTCCCAAAAAGAAGTCAAGTATTTGTAATTAACTACCTAACTTGTAACGAGTAGGAAGAAGACCAATATGGATCCTAATGTTCGATGTAGATCCCTTGCGCAAATGCTTGCTTCAACATTCTGCTCAAAGGATTTCTCTAAAAACTTGCACACAAGGAGGAAAAAAGTTTCAAGGTAGGTAGTCACAAATAACTAAATTTTAATCATACTAATTGAAATCAAACACATTAGTATTCCAGATAATCAAATGCTTAAATATAACAATAGTAAACAAAAAACAAGTCTGGAACGAGAAAGAGATCTCTTTATTATGTTAACAACATAAAGTCAAGAAACAATACAACCTGTAACCACCGAGGCATTGCTCCAAAATCGGCATCCAAGTTCCTCCACCCGGGCCAATGAAGACTAACTCACATCTCCTAACTCTTCACTCGAGGCAGGTCTAAGGAAGAGAAGGGGCCTCTTTCTGACATGATAAATGAGCAAAGATACTTGAAAACAAGGGTTTCCAGAACTAAAGGGAATATCTTGTAGGCATCAGAAAGGGGCTTGCAAACTCTAGAAATAGTTGGCCAACATAATGATGCTCCAAATATTCATTTCTCTCCTATACCTCTTTTCATCATTTTATACTCCAAAAAGGTGGTTGGAGTAGTTAACCATGGGTAGTAGGGGATCAGGAACTAATGAAACCCGTAAACCCAACCCAAAAAATCACAATTTTATATTTTTTTGAGCCAAATAAATGCATTCATGCTCTCCATAAGAGAAACTAGCAAACATACATGTGTTGCATAATTGTTAGCTTGCGTATGGCTTGAAATATGTGGAGTTTTAATAATTTTGAGGAGGAACAAAGGGGGATTGTGGTCTACAAGTAGGAAATGAATTTAACAATCAGCCAATGTGTGCATCTATGTCGTAAGATGAAAAAATATGTTATAACAGATGCCCCCTAATGTGTGAGGTCAAAAGAGAAACTGATGACTGAAATACATTATGAAATCCAGGAGGGGAGTGTGCAATAGGGGGTTAGTTACTAGAGGAACCCATAAACCTTGCCCCAAAATTCACAATTTTGTATTCTTTTGAGCCAAATAAATGCATACATGCTTTGTTGAAGAGAAACTAGCGTACATACACATGCTGCATAACTGTTAGGGAATGTATAGCTTGAAAAATGGGGTTTTTTAATAATTTTGAGGAGGAACAAAAGAGAATTGTGGTCTGCAAGTAGGAAAGGGATTTAGCAATCATGCCAATGACTGCATCTATGCTATGAGGTGGAAAAATATGCTATAACAATTATGAATGGTTAACATATTTTGTTGAATGATTTGACAAGTATAGATAAGTTAAAGGGTAGATTTGTGGTTGCAACAAATATGTTGTTAATAAGTTATTTTCATATTTGCTCTATGTTAGGAATTGTGCCCTAAGGGCTAGAAACATATTTCCCTTGAGGTACAAATGTTTCAGGTTTATTTTATTGGTTGCCTTGTGTATTTGGTTGGACATAAATGAAATATAAACTATTATACTTTATATTTCAGATTCACCCGTAAGGCTAAAGGTTCACATGGAATATATATGGGAATCTCAACTTTGAGGTGAAATTTTTTAATTTACATTAAGCAACATTTTCTTGAAATTTTCGTAGGAGATTCCCCCAATCCTTTGCTAAAGGAAAGGTAAGGACCAACCTTTCTCATTTTCACTCTGGCAGGTGGGAATAAAATAAATGGTTAAAGGGCTTGTAGGGAGAAACAATTTACATTTGATGGGCAGGAAATAAACATAGAAATTGATCAACTATCATACATATATAAGAGGAAGGGCATACATAGCACAATCTTAGGGGAATGGGAATGTCGGGTTTCATAATGGGATGATAGCTTTTTATTTTAAGATCTTTCCCCATATCACATTCACCCATCATCAGTAGGAGAGAAGGAAGAGGTGAATTCTCTCTTTGGTCAATTAGATAGAAATAATCTTTCTCTTTGAAATGATAGGGAAGAAGTGTTATGTCAACAATGCCTTTTCACTTGAGAACAAGAAATGATGTCAAATTTGGGATGGTTTTCTTTAACACAATTTCTTCACAACTATGAAATTTACTAGCACAGCCACATAATTGTGGTTGATCAACGCCGAAAGGTTGATAAGATGAAAAGAATCCTTAAAAGAATATATTAAATTTTATTATTGATTAACAAATAAACGGTTGAGCTTCATTTATTTGGTATTAATATTTTAATTTCTGTTAATCACTTACGTGGCAATCATTTAGCTATCAAAGTAATTTTAAAATATGATTAGGTAAATGTAAAAAAGTAAACACATAAACATATGTCTTTTTAATAGCTAGGAAGTTAATGATTGAAATCACAGCCATTTATTTTGTGTGACTACTAAGAATATTCCAGCCATATTTAATCATGTCCATAAAAAACTTATTAAACACTAAACCCCTATTAAATCTGCCCATTATCAACAGATATACACCTTTCAGCATAATTAAAATTATATTTAAAAACTTGACCAAATTATTAGAGTTGTATTTAAAAACTTCCGACTAAACAATCACTGCTACATTCTTTTAAACATGTAATAGTACATGCTCCGATAACCACTACTCTCTTCAATTAAATACATATTCACTTGACCACAAAATTATATCATTTATTTCAAATTAAGGCAAAAAGAAGACATAACTCCATAATTTAAATATAATATATTCTAAAACTTTACCCTTTATTTCTTCCGTCAATAACTCAATAATTTAAATATAATATATTCTAAAACTTTACCCTTTATTCTTCCGTCAATATCATTTATTTCAAATTAAGGTAAAAAGAAGACATAACTCCCTAATTTAAATATAATATATTCTAAAACTTTACCCTTTATTTCTCATAATATTGACGGAAAATAATACCTTCCCTCACCAAAAGTTCACTTAATTAATCTAGAAGTCACTCAAGAGAAAACAAGATCGATAAAAGAGAATTACCATATCAAGGTCGATACTATCCTCCCTCCCCTTTATCACAAGGTAAAATAAAAACATCAACGTGCTATTGCAACAACTCTTATTTATTTATTTTTTATTTTTAAATCTTTTCACAAATTACTCTACTAATTTTTACACCAAATTTTATTTAACTCATGCTTAAATCTTTCTTACTATACCTGTCCAATGGTATAGCTTATTGTAATTATACCTGTACAATGGTATAACATATTGTAATTAGTTTACAAACAATTTTGACTTTAAATCTTTCTTATCCTATCTGTACAATGGTATAGGATATTGTTATTAGTTTACAATCAAACAATTTTGACTTTTGATAATTTAAATTGGGTAATTATTTTTGGAATTCATTAAAGTGATTAGGATATTGTTATTAATTTACAATCAAACAATTTTGACTTTTGATAATTTAAATTGGGTAATTTTTTTTGGAATTCATTAAAGTGATGTAAAAATTATATATTAAATTAAATATTTTGAAAATTTAAAATTGATTTTTAAATTATAAAAATATAAAGTTTTAACTTTAAATTAATTTTCCTTTCCAACGGTATAGCATATTGTAATTAGTTTACAATCAAATTATTTTGACTTTTAGTACTTTGAATTGGGAAACTGAATTTTTGTAGAGTTTATTAAAGTGATATAAAAATTAAATGTTTTGAAAAAAAAAATTGAATTTTTAAATTTTTATTTGATAATTGATTAATATTATTATTTGTGATTTTACATTTAATTTTTAAATTTAAAAAACAATTTTAAAAAGAAAAAGAAAAACAAACACTTTGTCCTATGTTCTTATTATACTTTTTGCTAGACAATGTATATAGCAATCAATATATATATTAATGAATTCAGGTTTACTCCCTATTTTTAATATGATAGTTGACTATAAATTTGGATTTCCCTTCCAAAGTTTTACATAGTCTATTTTTATTTTTATTTTTCTTAAATATTAATATGCATGCATTTGTTTATTTGATCATTGGTTAAACGATTTCACCTCTTATTATGAGGTTGTCGGTGGTGTAATCATTGTTTTTTTTGACTCACGTTTATCCATTACTCTCGGATATCTGAGGTTGGAAGTGTTGTAATCATTGTTTTCTGACTCATCTACATCTATTACTCTTATATGCATCCATTCAATGATTAAATTTGAAGGGTTATTCTTAATTTCAAGTTGAAGGGTATATATTCACTCAACCCTTCCATGATGAAAAGTTGAAAAAATAGTTGTACTTCAATTGACAAGAGTAAACTAGGTACTCCTTTCAAAAATAATATTCTAAATAAAATATCTCCCTTACAATGATTTAAAATGTTAAAACTTAATAACAACTTGAAATTTCAATAGAAAATAATAATAAGTGTACTTTGTAATTTCAAATATAACCTTTTCATGGGTTATATATATATATATATTGTTGATGATTGCAGCTATGTGAGACATTCTTCAGGACACAAACATGAGAGAGAGCCCCTGAGAGGGGTGTGTGGTTCCTATCTGAGACAGAGTTGGAACATAGAGATGGTCTCCTCCTCGTGACAAAGAGTTGAGAAGAACTCTAGAATATTCTCTTGTGTAACATAGTGATAAAGGAGATCTGCAGAGTTGGACGTGCTTGTGGCTGAGCACAAGGTGAACGTGTGAAATCCCAAAGTGCTAGGTGCATCGTCATGAGAACATAAATGAAGATGATGTATTAGCCTCCTCTGAGCAGAGAGTTGATGAGAAACTCCATATGACTCTCTTGTGTAATGCAGTAGGAAAGAAGATCTGTTGAGTGTACGTGCCTGTGGATGAGCCCAAGTGAAAGTGATCCTAGTGGTTGAGCACTAGTGAATAAGTGGTTCTTCTATGTAATGCAGTGAGCCAGAGATATGGACATCCCTATGGATGTGCCCCTAGTGAATGAGCACTAGTGTGTGTATAAGATCCCTTGCTACATTGTTAAAGAGTCAAACCTACCTGTAACCCCAATTGTAATGTAAAGGGTACAGGTCGGCCCCACCTTAATGTGATTGATAATTAATGTAAAAGATAATTAATCTGGTTAATATTAATTATATTATGAGATAGAGAGGTCGGCCCTGTTGTGCCAATAGTTACTTCTGTTGACAAGTTCAATGTAGTATAAGTAAAGGTAAATTCCCCATTGAGGAATCATATATTTTGTGTGAGTTTGGAAATTTTAGCAAGTACATCTTCTTGGGATAAGTGCACACCTCTCTTGGGCGCTAGTCCTCTAGGGTTTGCAAGCACCCTCTTGTGTGTTAGGTTTTCTTGGTGGTGAAGGTCTTGATATTGAATAATATAGAAAAAGATTTGGCTGGGTTTTCTATAAAATTTTCAAACCCCAACCCAATTTCAGTCTTGCTGATTTTTCAGCCAATGTTTAATGCCCAAACCCAGTTTTATATCAACAAATAAAACTTAGCAGAAAATTAATTTCAGAACTGAAACATGAGGATTCTGAACATCGTTTACAATGCAGAAATAAAATATCAGCAGTATATAAAACTCAGAAAATATGACACATAAATTTTCGGTCTAACATCGATCCTGGAAAAACCCACAAGGGGAAAACCAGTGAGAGAGGGATTTTTATTATTTATGAGCTTCTAAGAAATTTCTTTTACAACATATTCATCTTCAGAAATTACAAAAACTTATCTAAGAATTTCTTCTACAAAAATCCTTCTAAACAGTCTTGGGAAAGCTCCTCGGTTTCTATGCCAGAAATCCGTACAACTGTACGGTTATCCCAACAATAAATGATGTACGAACTGTCTCGGTTTCTATGCCAAATTTCTGCTAAGACTGTACAGAATATGCAGTAGGAACAACTTCTCGAAAATTGTGTTGTACGACCCTCAAAAATCGTGCCAAAATCTGTACGGACAATACAAAATTTCACCCAGAAATTAATTACAGCAGGTGCCTCAATTTCTGTGCCAATAAATGATTGTATGGCATCCTTGGGATGCGTGCCAAACTTCTCAGAAATGTTTCTTCTATCTTCCTCTATTTCTGTGCATAATAAATGGTTGTACGACCTCTAGAAATCCATACTGTACGGACTGCATTCAATGTTGTACTCTACCTTGAAACTCGTGCTAGCTTGCTGCCTTGGGATGTGTGCCCAGCTTTGCAAATGTTGTCTCTTCTCAAGCTCGACCTCTCTCTTTCTCTCTCTTGCTCTCCAAAAGATGAAATGAACAACAACCCTAGCTAGGGTGCTCCCTCCTACCCTAATCGACCTCATGAGGTAGGTGAGGGGTCTCTTAATCCAACGGTTGAGATTGGATTATATGAGTGGATGAGATTTGGTGTCTCTTCACTCACCCTCACTAAAGTCATAAAGTCACCTTTTAATTTGCATCTCACAAATTAAATGACTAGGGCCCACATTAGGCACTTTCTCACCCCTTAGGCGCCTTGGGATGAGAAACACTTGCCTAGGTACTTTATTTAATTAAAAATTTAACACTCCCTCTTACCGAGGAAAGTGTTACTCACCACTCCAAGCTTGTCCCTAAAAAATACAAACTTGCCTCTGCCCAATGCCTTGGTGAGTATGTCTGCAACCTGCTCCTTTGTAGATATGTACTGTAGCTCCACAACTCCTCTCTGAACATAGTCACGGATGAAGTGATAACGAATCTCGATATGCTTAAACTGGTCATGAAAAACTGGATTCTCTGATATTTTAATGCAACTTTGATTATCACAGTAAATCACAGTAGGCCTCAAATGCACATCGAACAATCCCACTAGCATCTTGCAAAGCCAAAGGGCCTCACAACTGGCCTGACTAGCTGCCATATACTCAACCTCTGCAGAACTCAAAGCCACTGGCTTATGTTTCCGACTGAACCAAGATACAATTGTTGATCCTAATCCAAAACAACACCCTGAAGTGATTTTCCTGTCACTGACACATCCTGCCCAATCTGAGTCTGTATAGCCAACCAAACGAACTCCATCTTCTCTCTAATAGTCCAAACCATAATCTATCATACCAGAAAGATACCTGAGCACATGTTTTGTTGCCACCTAGTGCACTCTCTTAGGCTCCACCATGAACTGACTGAGAGTGTTTACAACAAAACAAATATCTGGCCTGGTATTGACCAAATACATCAATGACCCGATCGACTAACAATACAAAGTGGAATCCACCAACTGTGACTCAGTTGCATGAAGTTTATTCTAGTTGGTAATCATGGGAGTGGTCATGGGCCTGCTATTCCCCATCTGAAACTTGCTCAGAATGTCACACACATACTTCCCCTACCCCGGGAAGATGTGTCTAGGCTCTTGCCAAACCTCCAATCCCAAAAAGTAATGAATCGGTCCAATGTCAGTCATCTCGAACTCTGAAGCAAGGCTCTCCTTGTAGTTGTTGATGAGTCTCTCTGTCCCTGTAATGAAAATATCATCCACATATAGTAGAAGAATGAGAGGATCCTCTCCAACCACAATGAAGTATAGGTTGAGATCTACCTCACTCTTATCAAAACCCAACTGCTGCAAATAGGCATCTATCCTCAAATACCAAGCTCTGAGAGCTTGTTTCAGCCCATACAATTCCTTCTTCAGTCTACACACATGAGACTCTCTCCCATGCACCTCAAAGCCCAATGGATGCTCAATATACACCTCCTCCTCAATAAGACCATTCAGAAATGCGGTCTTCACATCCATCTGGTGGATCTTCCAACCCATTTCTGCTGCAATGGAGATCACTGTCCTGATCAAAGTGTATCTAGCAACCAATACAAAGGTCTCATCATAGTTGACTCCCTCAACCTGTGAAAATCCCCGAGCCACAAAGCAAGCTTTGTACTTCTCAATGCTGCCATCTGCAACATGCTTTAGTTTATAGAGCCACCTAGAAGTCACCATTGACTTCCCCTCAGGTCTAGGAACAACTTCCCAGACATCGTTCTTCATGATGGAATTGTACTCTTCCATCATGGCATCTCTCCATACCTGTCTACCAGTGGCCTCCTCAAAAGTGGAAGGCTCAGAATCCCGAATACTGCTCACCATCGCGATGTAGCTGCAAAACCTCTTGGGAGGTTTACTCTCCCTCACTGCCTATCTGGGATTCCCCACTGAACCCTGTGCCTCCCTCAAAGTGTCCTAAAGCCACTTGGGCTTCCTCCTCTCTAAAGTAGTGTCCGGTGGAGGGGACTCTCCCTTCTCAACCCCATCTCCTGAAGACAATGATCATGAAGTAGACTCTGAAGTACCTGATCCTGAAACCTGTGGACCAGTAGCCTGTGAACCTGAAACCTGTGGCCCTGTCACTTGTGAACCTATCGTCCCTGAAACTGGTGACCCCAAACTCTGTGTCATTGTAGTCTGTTGCAGACTCACCTGAATCTATGTTGAATACTTCTCACCCTTCTTTGTCCCTCTAAACTTCCTAAAGGCTCCATCCTCCTCAAATCTGACATCCCTCCTCAAGACAGTCTTCCTCAAGGAAGGAAGGTATATATGGAAAGCCTTTGAAGTCTCACTGTACCCAACAAAGATCCCTCTCTCTGCTATGGGCTCCAGCTTTGTCCTCTTCTTAGAAGGGACATATGAAAATGTGATGCACCTAAAAATACAAAGGTGCCCCACCTCAGACTTCTTCCCAGAGAAAGCCTCCTCAGGAGTCATGCTCCCCACAACCTTGTGAGGACTCCTGTTCTGCAGATAAAATGTAGTGTAGCATGCCTCAACCCATAGAAATAGTGGCAGCCCCTGATCATGTAGCATGGCTCTCACAGTCCCAACAATGGCCCTGTTCTTCCTCTTTGCAACCCCATTCTATTGCGGGTTGTAAGGAATAGTCAACTCCCTCCTGATGCCCTCTCCTGCATAGAAGTCCATGAACTCCTTGGAGGTATACTCACGCCCATTGTCCGATCTCAGGAATCTGATTTTCTTCCCTGTCTAGTTCTCCACAAGAGCTTTGAACTCTTGGAATCGACTGAAGACCTGTCCTTTGGTCTTCATGAAGAAAATCCAGGACTTTCGAGAGATGTCATCAATGAATACAACATATTATGGGGAACCAGTCAACGATGTCGAAGACATCGTGCCACATACATCTGAATGTATAAGATCAAGTATCCCTGCTGCTCTACTGTCACTGCTCGAAAAAACAGTCTTGGTGTACTTTCCCAAATAACACCCCTTGCACAACTCATGGTGCTCTAAACTGAAATCTAGAACTCATGTCACCATCTCCCTTAGAACTCTCAAAGCCCCATAGTGCAAATGTTCCATCCTCTTGTGCCATAGATCACATAGGTCACTGTTGTTGCTAGTAGAATGAATCAATGCTCTCACTGGCTGGAACAAAAACTTGTACAACCTCTCATGTCTAGTAGCAATCACTTTGGCCGAAATGATGCTAGACCCTCTGGGGAAAAGAAGCACCTTCCCATCACAGAACAAGACCTCATAGCCCTTCTCCTCAATAGTAGAAACTAACACTAAGTTCTTCTTCAAGACCGAAACATATAGAACCTCTGTCAAAGTCATGGGAGGCAAAGACTCCCTCTGAAATAACACAGTCCCACAACCTCCCACCTTGACCTCCCGGTCATCTCCAAGAACTACCTCTGCATCTCCACATTGTGTAAGATTTGTCAAGTGCTCATGAACCACTGTCATATGGCGAGAGGCACCACTGTCAATATACCAAGTATCTGAAGTAGTGGTCCTCGAGGATAGACACACAATCAAGGAAAATTCCCTGTCAAACTTGGTGGAAAACTCTTCCACCTCTGCTGAAGCTGTTGTTTGTTTCTTCTTCTTGTTTGGACACTGACCTGCATAGTGCCCAAATTTATGGCATGCAAAGCACTTGACTTTGCTCATGTCTTTCTTCCCTTCACCCTTGGGCTTGCGTCCTCCCTTTGGACCCTTTTTGAACTTCTTCTTTCTAGTGGTAGCAAGAGCCACATTCTCCTCCTCATGACCTGTAGATGAACTGCCATGTACATAACCTCTCCAGGTTTCCTCCTTAACAAAGTCATCCCAAAGACGTTCCCAACCGGGAATCTTCTCCCTAGAAACAATGCCCTCCACAAACACAACCCATTGTTTGGAAACTCCATTCAATGTTGTTCTCACAAGATCACTGTCAACTATGGATTCCCCCACAACTCCAAGTTTATCCCTCACCTGTGTCAATCTAGTAAGGTATGTGACCACATTTTCATCCTTGGTCATTTTTATGCTCTTTAGTTTTTTCCTCAAAACCATTTTCCGGTTCTCATTTGTACTCTGGTACAATTTAGTCAAAGACTCCCACATCTCATAGGCATATGTCTTCCATCAAGTGAGGAATCAAATGATCCTTGATGGCATCAAGAATAAACCTCTTAGCCTTGATACTCTTCTTAGTGTAAGCTGCAAGAAGAGTAGCATCAATAGGTACCACAACAGGATGAGTAGTGGTATTTTCCACAATGTCCCACAACTTGTTTTCTTGCAGAAGCAAGATCATCCTCTCCTTCCAAGCACCAAAATTTGTTGCCCCATCAAGTCTGTCCTCAACCCTCAAACCTGTAGCCATTGACCCTTTTCTGTTGAAAATAATAAATTCAAAAATCTGCCCTATGAAGTGACTGTTGTCCCAACTTTCTGACTGTTGAAATTTCTGCTTCCCTTCAACTCAGCTTTGATACCATGTAAAATTTTCAGACCCCAACCCAGTTTCAGTCTCACTGATTTTTCAGCCAATGTTTAATGCCCAAACCCAGTTTTATATTAGAAAATAAAAATTAGTAGAAAATTGATTTTAGAACTGAAACATGAGGATTCTGAATATCGTTTATAATGCAAAAATAAAATATCAGCAACATATAAAACTCAGAAAATATGACACATAAATTTTCGATCTAACATTGACCTTGGAAAAACCCACAAGGGGAAAACCAGTGAGAGAGGGCTTTTTATTATTTATGAGCTTCTGAGAAATTTCTTTTACAGGATATTCATCTTCAGAAATTACAAAAACTTATCTCAGAATTTCTTTTGCAAAAATCCTTCTGAACAGTCCTGGGAAAGCTCCTTGATTTTTGTGCCAAAAATTTGTCCCACTGTATGGTTGTCCTAGCAATAAATGTTGTACGAAATGTCTCGGTTTCTATGCCAAATTTCTTCTAAGACTGTACGGAATATGCAACAGGAACAACTCCTTGAAAACCATGCCCTTTCTTCTCAAAAATTGTGTTGTACAGCCCTAAAAAATCGTGCCAAAATCTGTACGGACAGTATGAAATTTCACCCATAAATTAATGATAGTAGGTGCCTCAATTTCTGTGCCAATAAATGACTGTATGGCAGCCTTGGGATGCATGCCAAACTTCTCAGAAATGTTTTTGCTATCTTCCTCAATTTTTGTGCATAATAAATGGTTGTACGGCCTCTAGAAATCTGTACCGTACAGACTACATTCAATGTTGTACTCTGCCTTGAAACTCATGCTAGCTTGCTGCCTTGGGATGCATGCCCAGCTCTGCAAACGCTGCCTCTTCTCAAGATCGACCTCTCTCTTTCTCTCCAAAAGATGAAATGAACAACAACCCTAGCTAGGGTGTGCCCTCCTACCCTAATCGACCTCATGAGGTAGGTGAGGGGTCTCTTAATCCAACGGTTGAGATTGGATTAGATGAGTGGTTGAGATTTGGTGTCTCCTCACTCACCCTCACTAAAGTCATAAAGTCACCTTTTAATTTGCATCTCACAAATTAAATGACTAGGGCCCATATTAGGCACTTTCTCACCCCTTAGGTGCCTTGGGATGAGAAACACTTGCTTAGGTACTTTATTTAATTAAAAATTTAACATTTTATTCCCTTGTTGAGAAGGGTTTCCCAGGATACTTCTTGTGTACATGTGCATGGTGTTTCTTCTTGTGATCTTAGTTGCTGCAAATTGTTTATGGTTTAAGTAAAATTCTAAGATGAAATGAACTTCTTTCTTAAGCCTTGATTATTGAAAAATCAATATGGTATCAGAGCATAGATCTTGAAGAACCCATTGCACAAGCTACAAGATTTTACCAGTCTTCCCTCCTATTTCGCAGAACCGTACGACCCTCCTAAGGTTCCCAGAAATTCCGTACAACCCTGTTCTTTTGAGGTATTTTAGATCTTAACACTTGAATGTTGGGGCTAATTTTGGAATAGGAGAGTACGACCTCCTCCAACACACCTCCAGATACTCTCAGAGTAATTCTGAGCATTTTGAAATTTTGGACCTAGGGTTTCTAGGGTTTCGCTAATTTTTGCAGAAACTTCAGAATTAGGGTTTTTGCAACTCATTGAAGGAGCTCTTCAGCTCACCAGTTTTCTCCTATCTTTCAGAGGATTTTTGTTGGCAGTCATAAGTCCAACAAAACATAAATGTGCTAGCCTAGCCTAGCCATTACATTTTCTAGCCCATTTGACAAGGGTTTGTGAAGAATCTAAAATTATGATGAACAAAACTATGATGGAAGATAAACTTGATGGATCAAGAAACTTCAAGTTCCCGGAAGACAAGACTACAGAGGAAGGCTTATTGTGGGTGATACAAAAATCTCACACTATGAATACCCTCTTCATGAATATGTCAAGAGGACAGATATCAACCAGTTGCCATTGGATAAATCATATCAACACCCTCAGGTATGCACTTATATATATATATATATATATATATATATATATATATATATATATATATATATATATTATTTTCATAATTGTCATGAGGGAAATTGTAGGAGGAAGAAACCTTTTGCTGAAGTCATGGATCCAAAGGGATCTCAGTGAATTCATAGGAACAAAACATTGGAAGTGAAGACTCCATCTTCGATTGTTGTAATTGTCATTCCTCTAACTTATATTTCTAAAGTTTTCTACATTACAAGTAGGTGTTGTATCTGTGACAACAATCCTTAAATTGTTTTGATTCTAGAGATGTACTAATTATTCTCCTTTAGGAGATATTCTTGTTTTGGTTCCTCTTGTTTTCTTGTTCTAGACAGTTTAACAACAAAGGAATATGTTTATCCTTCATAGGGAGTCACTTGACTCAGAGGGATTCAAAACTATTTGATAAAGAGAAAAAATAGAACCATCGTTGAGGAAACCAATGCAATAATGCATGATCAAAATATTTCTATGATTCTATGGGAAAAAGCATGCATGACACAGTATATGTTCAGAACAAGAGTCTTTACCAGACTTTGAAAAACATAACTCTCGAAGAAGCCTTCACCGAAGTGAAGCCTGAGATTGAACACTTCAGGATATTTGGGTGCCTAGTGTATTTTCATGTACCCAAAGAGAAGAAGTCCAAGCTAGACCCTTCAGGGAGAAAGGATACGTTTATGGGATAACAATGAATCTTTGAAGACATTCCATATCAACATCCCTGGTTAGAGACATATTGAGACAAGCATATATGTTGTCCTTGAAGAAAATATAGCCTTTCAAAGATCCAGAGAATCTCAGATGAAGATTGACAGTGAGACAATACCTTCTCCCCCTTTAGCAGTTCAGAGGGAGACATACATTATTCCAGCTGATCCAGTTGCTCCAGTTGATATGTTCAGAGATATTGTAGTAGGGAATAAAATACCTACCTAGGCTCACTCTGCAACAGGCAGAGAAACATACAAGCTTCTCAAGGCACATCCCGAGAGAACACAAATATTTTTTTAGCCACTCTTCAACCATGAGCCACATATTTTATTCTAAGCCTTCTTGTCATAGAGAAGAAACATGAGAACAAGTTTGGCAAGATGCCATAACAGAAGAATACCAATATATCTTAAAAGAATGATATGTAAGATATTGTTCAGGGACCAGAAGGGAAGTCTGTGATGACATCCAAGTGGATCTATAAGATCAAGCATGCAACTGATAGAAGTGTAGAGAAATACAAAGCAAGATCTATAGCCAGAGGGTTCTCACAAACATAGGGATTTGTCTATGATGGGACACTTGAACCAGTAAGCCCGACACACTTCCATACATACTACCATCCATGAGTTGGAAACTATGTCAGATGAATGGATTCTTGATGAGTTTGGGTTTCAATAAGAGTGTTGTTGATCCAAACCTATATTATTATAGTGTTGGTGACGAGAGCCTGATTTTTGATGACTTGTTCAGAAATCCTTGTTGTTGAAAACAAGCAAGCCTTGAATTCTGATTTCAAGATGAATGATCTGAGTATGATGCTCTATTTCCTAGAAGTATGACAAAAACCGAATGAGATTTTCTTGAGTCAAAGAAAATATACAATGGGAATATGAAAGAAGTTCAGTATGATAGAATACAAAAACACTGTGATAGATTTGAAGAAAATGAATGATGATGATTCAGACGAGATTGATCCACAACTAATTGAATCATTGATTTATCTGGTTAACACCAGACCTGATTCATGCTTTGTAGTGAATATGCTTAGCCAATCCATGAGCCAGTTGAGACAGACTCACTAGAGAACAATAAAACATGTATTGAGATATACACGAGGCACAATTTGATACAATCTAAGATATGCCTCCAAGTGTGAAATTGAGTTTGCAGGGATATGCCTATACAAATTGAACTAAGAGTACAGTGGACCGGAAGAGCACATCCAATTGTTTTCTTACCATGAAGTTTGCCATGGTTTCCTAATGCAACAGGAAACAAAACTCTGTGGCCTTGAGTACCAAATAAGTAGAGTATATAGCATCGAGTGTGTAAAGCAATGTGGCTTCAAAAGCTTTTGACATAATTACTTGATCATGAGACAGATTCTATGATGATAAAAAGAGTCGTGTGTAAATCTCTTTGAGAACCCAGTGTTTCTTTATAGATCGAAACACGTTGAGATGAAATATCATTAAATCAGAGATATGATGCAGAGGAAAATAGTACACATGCAGTACCTTCCTACACATGAGAAAATTGCAAACATCTTCACCAAATTAGCTTGGTGAAGAATACCTCCCTAGTTGAGAGGGAGTGTTGATGACTACAACCAAGACAAAGTTCAAAGTACATCCGTGTGAGATTTTTCATGATGAAGAATGCCTCCCTAGTTGAGAGGGAGTGTTTATGATTGCAGCTATGTGAGACATTCTCCAGGACACAAACATGAGAGAGAGCCCCTGAGAGGGGTGTGTGGTTCCTATCTGATACAGAGATGGAATGTAGAGATGGCCTCCTCCTTATAGAGAGTTGAGAAGAACTCTAGATTATTCTCCTATGTAACGCAATGAGAAAAGAGATCTATAGAGTTGGACGTGCATGTGGCTGAGCACAAGGTGAACGTGTGAAATCCCAAAGTGTTGGGTGCATCATCATGAGAACAAAAATGAAGATGATGTATTAGCCTCCTCTGAGAAGAGAGTTGATGAGAAACTCCATATGAATCTCATGTGTAATAAAATGGGAAAGAAGATGTGTTGAGTGGATGTTCCTATGGATGAGCACAGGTGAACGCGATCCTAGTGGCTGAGCACTAGTGAAGAAGTGGTTCTTCTGTGTAATGCAGTGAGCCAGAGATATGGAGATCCCTATGGATGTGACCCTAGTGGATGAGCACTAGTGGGTGTATAAGATCCCTTGTTATATTGTTAAAGAGTCAGACCTGCCTGTAACCCTAATTGTAATGTAAAGGGTACAGGTCGGCCCCACCTTAATGTGATTGATAATTAATGTAAAAGATAATTAATATGGTTAATATTAATTATATTATGGGATAAAGAGGTCGGCCCTATTGTGCCATTAGACACTTCTGTTGACAGGTTCAATGTAGTATAAGTAAAGGTAAATTCCCCATTGAGGAATCATATCTTTTGTGTGAGTTTGGAAATTGCAGCAAGTACATCTTATTGGGATAAGTGCGCACCTCTCTTGGGTGCTAGTCTTCTAGGCTTTTCAATCACCCTCTTGTGTGCTAGGTTTTCTTGGTGGTGAAGATCTTTCTCTTGAATAATATAGCAAAGGATTTGGCTGGCTTTTCTGCCCTTGTTGAGAAGGGTTTCCCAAGATACTTCTTGTGTACTTGTGCATGGTGTTTTTTCTTGTGATCTTGGTTGTTGCAAATTGTTTATGGTTTAAGTAAAATGCTAAGATGAAACGAACTTCTTTCTTAAGCCTTTCTTATATATATATATATATATATATATATATATATAACCATTGAGTCATGTTTTCTTTGAAGGAATTTAAAAGTGTTAAAATTGACAATATAAAACTTTGGACACAATTACAAAATCAATCTTTTTTGTGAACACCAATATAAAAGAGGATGTAAGCTATGTATTTATATGATGCATGCAAAGTGAATATTACTTTCATATTTTGAGCATACCCCAATCCTTCTTGACCACATGGGAGTCATGTTCATTTTAGATCTCATTAGAAAATAAGAAATTGCATTATATCTTGAGGTCATTATTGAAGGGTGATAATTCTATCAAGATCATTATAAAAGCAATGAAGAGAACCTACTTTCATTATAGGCTCCTAGCAACGTGACAATCTAGCATCTATTGCTCATTATTTAAGCTAAGATGTTAATGACTCAGAGCTTCCAAAGATCCATAGAAACATGAAACTAAATGAAATATTTACTCATTAAGAACACCAATGATGTTAATTTTCTATTGAGGATATTGATTGTTCACTTGATTTCTCAACCCAAGTGAAAATGCATGAAAGAGTGGAATGTTAGAGCATAATCCCTAATGCATAAGTTTGATCAATGAAAATTATGTTACCTTCTCCCTAGATTTATTAAGAATTCCACATAGTGTCAAAAATCTTGTTCCATACATTAATGCTACAAAGGATAAGTCTCCTTGATCCTGTCTTGAGATGAGGTAGGGGGAAAGATAGTTATGGGGCATTGTCAAAATATTTACAAAGTATTGTCACACTGATGTCAATGTTGCTAGAAAATAGAAGAATATAACAAAGGAAATAACACTATGGAAAGTGTTGGAGGCAAAGATAACAAAGAAAATGGAATTATGGTGAGTGTGAGATTCAAAAACATGAAGCATGTAAACTAAATGCAATGAAAATTCATATATTGACAAGAAGCAACAATGCTCATAACACACAAATTCAAGTGGGGATTCACAAAGACAAGGTGTGTAAGTTTCTTTGGTAATCTTTCATTGAGTGACACATAAAATAGTGCATACACCAATACAATACAATGGTAGGATATTTATCTAAGTGTCAGCTATGTAATGGATTTCATGCTGTGGAAGGGTATATCAAGGACGTACACGACATGAGAGAATAGATAAGAGCTAGCTACAATAGGGATGATTTTAGTATTTAGATGCCAAAGGAAAGTATTGTGTGACTAACCAATGCTCGTTGACTAACCAAGCATTAGAAGTGAGGACTTTGATGGGTTATTGAAAATATGACCCTTTTCTTGACATTTTATGATATTTGTTGTCCTTCGTAAATGACCAGTGATTTAAAAAATATATGTTTTGAACCCCTTCTAAAACATATTTGAACCCCTTGGAAGGATTAGGAAGGGTTCAATTTTGATCACTACATCCTTTACTATATATATATATATATATATATATATATATATA
>ML789088.1:259426-274102 GCA_009831015.1 Picea engelmannii | reverse complement strand
AGAGAGAGAGAGAGAGAGAGAGAGAGAGAGAGAGCAATATCTCTACAAAACCATTATTTTCCCACCTGTTTTGATTCCTCCTCTCAATGTGTTCATCAATGATCTCCTCATCTAACACACCAAATTATTTGTGCACTTTCTTCATGCACCTTCTGATGCCATAAAAATCCAATCATTTTCATTCCTCCTCTCAATGTGTTCATCAATGATCTCCTCTTCTAACACGTCGATTTTTTTGCACTTTCTTGATGTTCCTTTTGATGCCCTACAAATCCAACCACCTAAGACCTTGCAAATCCAACCACCCGAGACGAGGAATGAAATATATGATATAAAAATAACTTGATAAAGTTGACACCTCCCACAACAGTGAGGTGAATCCTTTAAATCCAATGAGTGCCTTTGTCGAACATTTTCTGCCCATCAACATTCTGCATTTTATATTTTTGTGAAGGATAAGAGAGACTTGTTCATATTAACAAATTTGGTCCCTTTGTGGCTTTCTTGTCAAATGGAGTGAATCATCACAGACACCTCCTCCTCTCGCAGGGATTGGAAGGACTCAACTATCCTGGGAGTCTGCAACTCTAACACACACATTTTTCCCATTTGCATATAATAATATCCATACAGAGTGAACCCCAAGTCTTTGAAATTGTATAACAAGTACTTCCCTACTGCTAATTCGGGTTTGCTAGCAAATAGAATATCATGAGTTTTGAGAAAGAGTTTGGCTATATCAACATAAGAAACCACAACGATATGGACATATCTGAAACGCATAAACATAGTGGGACCATCAGTGTCCGCAAGGTCTTTCAGAGCACGACGAGGAATCTCTCCCAACATGTGGAGATTCCAAATGATGGGCCATTATAAATGGTCCTGGAGTCATTTATAGATTGCTTGCTCTCATTGTTTTCAAATGATATTTG
Organism: Picea engelmannii; assembly: GCA_009831015.1. Taxonomy (NCBI): domain Eukaryota; kingdom Viridiplantae; phylum Streptophyta; class Pinopsida; order Pinales; family Pinaceae; genus Picea; species Picea engelmannii. The sequence continues at coordinate 273,167 of ML789088.1, read as the reverse complement.
CAGAAGAAGACGATGAACAAAAATACTATCGTCAATCCTACTATGTAGCGGATACCCATCACCCATGTGTAGCCAAGGTATAAATTTAAAGGGCATTCCTACCCATCAAGAAATTTTTTTATGACGAGTTTCATTTTAAAACTACCCTTCACATGACGTTTTATATTTATGTTTGTCCATTATTTAAATATTATGTATTATATGTGTTTTTGTTAATTTTTTTTGTGACTACACTGTTGGATTACTGAGAGAGGGGGTGAATCAATAATAGCGCAATTATAATCTTTTTTATCCAAATAATCCAAGTGTTATATCAGTGTAGAATTATTATCCAATAATGAGCAATAAGAAATGAACAATCACACACATACACAGTACACAAGTGTTTTACGTGGAAACCCAAATCAGGAGAAAACCGCTGAATGATTTTTCTTATATGTCTTGAAGAATTACATTCGTTGGAAGCACCAATTTCCTTTGTTTTCCAGCTACAACTAGAAGAGGCTCCAACCCCTAATTTCTCAGGCTACAACCTGAGGGAATCTCCAACTCCCCAATTCTATGGCTACAACCCCCTATGTTCTCTAGCTACAACCAGAAGGTGGCTACAACCACCTGTCCTTGCCCCGTCCAACCGCCATGAAGTAGATGTAGAATGATGGAACCAATATCACACTATCACTGTGAGATATTCCACTATAAATATGTACCAATAAACCTAAACCATGCATCAACCTGTACCTCAACTTGTAATCAACCTATACCATAAACAAGTGCATCAACCATGCACCAACCTGTACCAAACAACCTGTAATAAACCTATAGCATAAACAAGTGCATCCAACCATGTACCAATCATGTGTCAAATACTCATCAATATGTACCAACATCATCAACTATACACCTCATCTATGTGTCAACTCATCAACTACTCGTCTCAACCATGTACCCAACATGTACCTTAACCAAAATCCCTCGTCAATTTCATCATCCAAATATGATTTGTAACTCTGTAATAGACCTAGTGTATATGATCACATACCTGCAAACCTTCCTTAACTTTAACAACAAGAGACTAACATTTTCATCAAAATTTTCTTTAGTCTCACATGACTAGTTTTGGATTAGTCAACAACCCTAACTTGAAATAATCAAAACTTTGTATCTGTAATGAATAAAGATATGAAAATGATACACAATTTTATTTAGTGTGTTTAATGCAGTTCCTCCAGGTGTCACTACTTGGAACCTGTCAGAAAAAAGTTATAGCAAAAATGGAATACCTTGTTGAATTCTGGCTTATTCTAGAGAGCGACCTTGTAGAGCGTGTCCCGCATGGAATATTTATTGAATCAGTATGAAACTATTACAAAGAATAATAAATACTGTACTCTAACCAAAAAAATTGGTATTACTCAATTTGGAACTATTATGAAGAAGTTATGACGTTTTTACCCGAAACACATGTTTTAGACTAGTTTCAGGACTAGCCACAAACCTTATTTTCCACAGAGTGTAAATCCAAAAATACAACGACCCACAAGATGAATTTTTTTACCACAGATACTTGGATATGTTTCCTTAATGGAATATAAATTTCACGGTCTGAATCATTCTAAAAAAAACTTTATTGCGAAAATGGTAAGATGACCTATAAATAACATACCTTAGAAAGCATCATCAAAGGAATTTATCCTTCCTTGAATTCCAACCTTCTTTTCTTCACCTTTCCTCATAAATTTAGCTTAGATATCATTTGGTTACCTCATACACCTATAGATATTCAATATTCTCAAGTGTGATGTAAAATGAGAGAGCCTTGCCTCTTATTTATACTCTCCAAGTAGCTTCCTTAAAACCATCTTCTAGGTCACTTTGCCCACTTTCCTTATATTAGGGTTAACCCACTTATAATTTCTCCATTAAATTTATTATTTAAATAATTTATTTTGTATTCAATTTGAATTATAGTGCACTCATCACTTCATTTTATTATTTACCTTTAAAATCTTTTAAACCACTTTGACTACTTTGACCTTTTGGGGCTTCTAGATGACATATGAGGGTCCTCCAACTTCGTAAGGCCATAACTCTCTAACCATGAGGAGTTATGTGGCATTCCACATACCACCAGAAATGGCATGAAAAACACTATCCATCTAGGATATTTTCACTGACAAATTCACTGGCCTTCATCTCATTATTCCACAAATAATCATGGGTTCTCTAACCATACTTCTAGGATAATTCAATTCGCAAAGCGTCTTCCCATGAGGTCTTTCACCATAAGGGGACCACTTTGGAGTTCATTCATTTGTACTTATTATCAACCATGACAAGAAAATAATGAGTCATCTTTACATCAAACAAACTTGAGTCCATTACTCAAACCTTTGTGCCATTGGACTTTCTTCAAGGGTTGACATCCGTGACAGCCAACCTTAATCAACAATCTCCCCCTTTGGCATTGATGGAAACACTATGATGCAATACTAAATTCATATCACTCATGCTCCCCCTGGAACCATGCCTCTGTCCTCTGCACCCATGTGACCATTTCTCCCCCTAGAACCATGCCTTTGTCCTCTGCATATGATGAATCTCTCCCCCTTTGTCATCAATGACAAAGGTATATTTCCATCTGGGGCTGCTCCCACTAACTGATCTGTCCTCTTTATGGTGCTTCCTCGTGTACATCTAAGACATATAATATAAGCATTCATTTTGGAGTATAAACAACTCTGAGTCTTTGGCGAAGATACTTAAAAGCTTCCTGTGGCAGTGGTTTTGTAAATATGTCTACCACTCGTTCTTTTGGGCCCACATACTCAACTCTGATGTTCTTTTCTGCAACCTACTCCCGTAGAAAGTGATACTTGATTGGAATGTGATTTCTCTTGGAGTGCATCACTAGGTTCTTTGAGATACTGATGGTGCTTGTATTATCACAATAGATTGGAATGGGCTAATCATACACAACATGTATATCTGTCAGAGTTTGTTTCATCCAAAGAACCTGTGTACAACATGATGTTGCTGCAATATACTCTACCTCGGTTGTAGATAAATATATTGATGATCGTTTCTTTTTTATCCATGATACTAAACACTCACCCAAGTAGAACGCTGCTCCACTGGTGCTTCATCAATCATCAATACAACCTGGACAATCTTCATCTGTGTAGGCAATAAGTGATAGATCCTTTCCTTTTGGATACCATAATCCAAACTCTTTTGTTCCTTTGAGATATCTGAAAATCCTTTTCATTGCTAATACATGTGATTCCTTTGGTGCTGATTGAAATCATGTCACTTGTCCAACTACCTACATTACATCTTGTCTGGATGTTGTCACATATAGTAGGATGCTAATCATTGACCTGTATTGCCTCTGATCTGTAGACTTTGAATCATCATCTTTGCTCAACTTGCAACTAGTTTGCATGGGAGTGATAACTGGTTTGCAATTTTCCATTCCAAACCTCTTTAACATTTCTCTGATATACTTGGTTTGAGAAATAAAAAATCATTGTTTGCTTTGACCTATCTGAAGTCCCAGAAAGAAGGATAGTTCTCCAAGTAATGACATTTCAAATTCATTCTGCATATCCTTTGCAAATTTCTAGCTTAACCTGTCATCATCACTACCAAAAATAATATCATCAACATAAACTTCAATTAATAAAATATTACCTTGACTTACCTTGATGTAGAGGTTGTTGTCTACACTTCCTTTTCTGAACCCTACCTACTACAGATACTTATCCAATCTAGAGTATCGTGCTCTAGGAGCCTGTTTTAGACCATACAAGGCCTTCTTTAATTTACAAACATAATCTGCGTTTTCTGACAACTGAAATCCTTCTAGTTGTTCAATGTAGACTTCTTCTTCAAGTTCCCCATTTAGAAAAGATGATTTTACGTCCATTTGATACATTTTAATATTTTTGGAGCATGTATAAGCTACAAGTAAACAGATTGCTTCCATTCTGGCAACTGGGGCAAATGTCTCTTCAAAGTTGATTCCTTCAACCTGTGCATATCTTTTACATACCAATCTAGCTTTGTTCTTTGTAACTTGTCCATCTTCATTCAATTTATTCCTGAAAACCCACTTTGAGTTGATCACATTGTTATTCTTTGGTCTTGGAACCAGTTCCCAAGTGCCATTTTTGTCTATTTGATCCAATTCTTCATCCATGGCCTTTTTCCAAAATTCATCCTTGTTGGCTTCTTCAAAACAGTTCAATTCAATTGTAGATGAGAGTGTTAGGTGTGTTTGTTATGATAAATGGATTATTCTTCTAGTCTCAACTCCTGCATCTTTGTTTCTGATAATCTATTCTGAAGGATGATTCTTCTGTACTCGTTTACTGGGTGTCTTTAGAGACACTTGCTGAACTTTCTCTTCTTCTTTTGTCGGATTCTCTTCATCTTCCTCTTCTACTTATTTTTCATCTTCTGCTTCTTCTTCTAAGGGTTGTTTCATTTATTCGTTTTCTTCTTCCTTTGATTTTGGTCTGCGTGTTTCATCAATTGTCACGTTGATGCTTTCCACAAGTTTGTTCAATATTAGATTGTAACACTTGTATGATTTCCTTGTACTTGAGTAACAAAAAAGTACTCTTTTGTCCACATGAGAGTCAAACTTTCTCATTCTGCCATCTTCTCTTTTGATATAACATTTGCTTCCAAAAACTCTGAAGTGATTCACATTTTTTGGTCTTCCTTTCCATAGATCGTAAGGAGTTTTGTCGGTGTTGTTTCTGAATCCATCTCATTTTCTACCATTTCCTTGTAGATCTTGAAGTTTTCAAAAGCTTCTGACTTATTATTGAGAAAGAAAATTGTAGTCATTCTTGTATAATCATCAACTAATAACATAAAGTATCTCTCACCTTTTAAGCCCTTTGTTGTAGTTGGTCCAACTAGATCAATATGCACAATTTCCATTGGTCTTGTAATTGAATATTCCTTTGATTTGAACCTGGTCTTTGTTTGCTTTCCTTGTTGAAAATGTTTTTATAAAGTGTTGGTTGGTTTCGTGATCTAGGGAATTTCTCTGACTTCTTCTCTTTTGATGACTTTGACAAGGTTATCAAAATGCATGTGACCCACTCTTTTGTGCCATAACCAACTTTTATCTTCCCTTCCTAGACAACATTTTTCATTTCCAATTTCACTTGACACATATATGTTGCTTGAAGTTCTTGCAGTTGTAGTAATCAATTTCCTCGAACCTTCTTTTCTTATCTCACACTTTTGTGATTCGAAAGTAACTTTATGACCTTGGTCACACATTTGAATCACACTTAGATGATTATGTTTCATATCTTCTACTAGTAGAACATTTTCTGCCTTTTCATTCTTGTTCCCAATTCAGACTATGCCTTTTCCAATGATTTTGGATGAATCATCATTTCTGAAGGATACTAATCCATCTCTTTCCTTTCGTAATGTAAGAAACTTGTCTCTATCACCTATCATGTGTTTTGAACACCCACTGTCAACATACCAACCACTTTTCTTTTGCTTACCTTTTAGAGCGAGTGTGCATTATTCATTTCTATATTGATCTTGCTTTCTTATCCATGTCATTTTCTAATGTTTATGTCTGCAACTGTTGTTATTCTGTTTAGGTTCTTTAGGAGGGATTGTCATTCTACAATCTTTGGCCACGTGTCCAAAATTGTTACATTTGTAACATTCCACTTCAGTGCTCAAATATTCAAACATGTTGTAACTTCTTCTCTGTGTTTCACTAGGTCTTCTTGAGTAACCCCTTTGTGTATGATTCTCAAAGTTGTTATTGTTCCTATTGTTAGCTATGCAATTCACAAATTTATGTCCAAAATTATTACATGCATAACATAAACCAAAAAATATAGTTTGATACCTGGGAGTTGCGGATCTTCTGAAGGGAGGTTCTCTTATGAATCATTCTTCTTCTTGAGGCCTATACATTGGTTGTTGATTATGAAATCTGAATCTTCTTGGTGGAGGAGTATTCATGTAATCTTCCTTGTATATCCTTCTATCCCCTTTGATTGTTTCTGCATAGCTTTTTGGATATGTTTCTTGCTCTGTTGTTTTGGATCTTGATCCCTTTTATGTTTGATTGTATCCATGTACAATCTTATCAAGATGATATTTTTGATTGTTGATAATGTCATCAAAAACTTTTGAGCTATTTTGCATATTTTTCTTTCGAATATCTTTTCTTAGTGTGACAATCTCTGCTTCCAAGTTTCCAATAATCCTGTCCTTTTCTTCTAGCTTTTCTTTGAGTGTTTCTTCAATTCTTTTATCTTCTTCTATTTGAACCTTCAATTTTGTGATCATTTTTTCTAGTTCTTGAGTGTCATTTTTCTTGTCTAATTCTGCTTGTACTTTCTTGTTCTTCTTCTTTTCTCTTCTTATAACTTCTATGGCACATATTAATTCTTTTCAATAGTCAACTTCTGCCTCTTTAATTTCTTCTTCGACTTCTTCATATTCTTCTTCGGCTTCTTCATATTCTTCTTTGGAGTCTTCTTTGTCAGAGTCTTTTACTACCATGAATAGAACTTTCCTTGTCTCACTGTCACTGACTTCATCTTCATTTGATGATGAGATGTCTTCTTTGGTGCATAAGCTATTCTTGAAAACTTTCTTTGTAGTTCTTCTGTCTTTATATGTGTGTTTTCCTTTTGAGTAACCATCATCATTTCTCTTTTTCTTATGAGGACATTTGTTAGTAAAATGACCAATACCATCACAATTAAAACAAATTAAAGGAAGCTTACCTCTATACCTACTGTTGGTTCCCTTGTTCAGTCTTTTGACAAAGTTGGCCACTCTTCATCATCTTCCGAGACGTCACTGTTGTTGGTATATTATTCTTGTTACTTTTTCTTTTCCTTTGATCTTTTGGATGCTTTGAAGGCTTCTTCTTTTACATATGGATTTTCATGTTCAGTTCTCATTTCATATGATGTGAAGTTTCCATGTAGTTCGTCCATGCTTATTGAGTTTAGATCCGATCTTTCTTCTAGTGTTGATATCTTAGGGTTAAATTTCATAGGAAGAGATCTTATTACCTTTTGAACAATTACAGATTCTTCAATTTCTTCTCTCAATCCTATGATTGCATTCACTGTTTCATCGACTCGTAGGAAGTAGGCTACAATATTATCATCTTCCTTCATTTTTAGTTGTTCAAACTGACTTATGTAAGTTTGAAGCTTTGCTTCTTTGAATTTTGTATCTCCTTCATAAATATTTCAAAGTTTGTCTCAAATCTCTTTAGCGGATTTGGTGAATACCATATCACTGAGATCATTCAAAAGTGCATTTTTGGCTTTGGAATTATTCTGACTGAGTTTCACTGCTTTGTCATTTTTTGGTGGAATTGTTGGTGCCGTGTATCCATCTACAATTGATTTCCAAACTTCAAATCCCTCTACCTGTATATATGTCTTCATCCTTATGCTCGAAAAAACATACTTTTGTCCATCAAACTGTGGTATTCCATTTTTATACAAGTTGGTACTCTCCATGATATATTTTTCAGTGGTTAAACTGATTTCTGAAGGAACCTGCTCTGATACCAATTGTTGGATTGCTAAGAGGGGGGTGAATCAGTAATAGCGCAATTATAATCCTTTTTATCCAAATAATACAAGTGTAATATCAATGTAGAATTATTATCCAATAATGAGCAATAAGAAATCAACAATCACACACATACACAGTACACCAGTGTTTTACGTGGAAACTCAAATCAAGAGAAAACCACATAATGTTTTTTCTTATATGTCATGAAGAATTACATTCATTGGAAGCACCAACTTCCTTTGTTTTCCATCTGCAACTGGAAGGAGGCTCCAACCCCCTAGTTTCTCAGGCTACAACCTGAGGGAAGCTCCAAATCCCCAATTCTCTGGCTACAACCAAAAGGAGGCTACAACACCTTATGTTCTCCGACTACCTTCCTTAAATTTAACAACAACAGACTAGCATTTTCATCAAACTTTTATTTAGTCTTACATGACTAGTTTTGGATTAGTCAACAACCCTAACTTGAAATAATAAAAAATTTGTATCTGTAATGAATAAAGATATGGAAATGATATACAATTTTCTTTAGTGTTTTTTATGCAATTCCTCAAGGTGTCACTACTTGAAACCTCTCAGAAAAAAAGTTATAGAAAAAATGGCATGCCTTGCTGAATTATGGCTTATTCTAGAGAGCGACCTTGTAGAGCATGCCCCACACAGAATATTTATTGAATCGATCTGAAACTGTTACAAAGAATACTACAGATTGTACTCTAACCAACACATTTGGTCTTATTAAATTTGGATATGTTATGAATAATTTATGACGTTTTTACCCGAAACACTTGTTTTAGACTAGTTTCAGGACTAGCCACAAACCCTATTTTCCACGGAGTGTAACTCCAAAAATACAACGACCCACAAGATGAATTTTTTACCACATATACTTGGATATGTTTCCTCAATGGCCAAGCAATTTCACGGTCTAAATCATTCTAAAAAAAAATTATTGCAAAAATGGTGAGATGGCCTGTAAATAACATACCTTAGAAAACATCATCAAAGGAATTTATCCTTCCTTGAATTCCGACCTTCTTTTCTTCACCTTTCCTCATAAATTCGGCTTAGATATCATTTGGTTACCTCTGAAACCTATAAATATTCAATATGCTCAAGTGTGATGTAAAATGAGAGAGCCTTGCCTCTTATTTATACTCTCCAAGTAGCTTCCTTAAAAACATCTTCTAGGTCACTTTGTCCACTTTCCTTATTTTAAGGTTAACCCACTTCTAATTTCTCCATTAAATTTATTATTTAAATAATTTATTTTGTATTCACTTTGAATTATAGTGCACTCATCACTTCACTTTATTATTTACCTTTAAAATCTCTTAAACCACTTTGACTACTTTGACCTTTTAGGGCTTCTACATGACATATGAGGGTCCTCCAACTTCGTAAGGCCATAACTCTCTAACAGTGAGGAGTTATGTGACATTCCACATACCACCAGAATTGATATGACAAACAGTATCCATGTAGGATAGTTTCACTGACAAATTCACTGGCCTTCATCTCATTATTCCACAAATAATCATGGGTTCTCTAACCATACTTATAGGATAACTCAATTCACAAAGTGTCTTCCCGTGAGGGCTTTCACCATAAGGGGACCACTTTGGAGTTCATCCATTTGTACTTATTATCAACCATGACAAGACAATAATGAGTCATCTTTACTTCAAACAAACTTGAGTCCATTACCCAAACTTTTGTGCCACTGGACTTTCTTCAAGGGTTGACGTCAATGACAACCAACCTTAATTAACATACACAAGCAACTTTTTTGTGAACATGAGATGCCCAGACGACACATCCAAACTATGAAGAAGCTCCAAAACCCTAATTATTAAAAACACGCATTGCAGAAATTGTTTCATGTAAGGAACATAAATATACTCAGAAACTCATGTTTCTATCATGATTCTATTATAACAACAATTCTCTAATACGTTTGTATAGATACATGTCCAACGATATAAAGGTATTTTTCCCAATGGTCACCACACTCAAGAATGGGACAAGTCCGCTAGATTTCAAATCATTGCAAGGGCGATCTACTATCTTCACCATAACTCTCTGATTTCTGTGTGGTGAATCTCCCAAAGTAGGCCATGTGATTCAAGGCAGATTTTATTTAAAACCATCAACAATTAAGACAAGTGATCTTGTCTTACACTTTAATGTTGGATTTTTTTACCTTTAGGCTTCAATATCCTCTACTATAAACACTAAGTAAACTTCATAAAAACTCTCAAAATCAAACAAAAAATCTCTCTTTCGCTGAAACAAATAAGAAAAGTCACTTGTATTATTTCCTATAGGACAACATAAGGACCCTCCAATCTGAATACTCTTTCCTCGACGATTGTTATTTTATGTTCAACATGCAGGATTGCAATTCACATGATGGGAGTTGCAATGGAGATGTTCTTTTTTTTTCCAAAAGACCCATTGTGGGCACAATATATGCATATATCGTACTCTCATCTTGCATATCTCACATATCTAGCAGTCTCAAGGGAATAATCTATGCTTATCTTGGGTGTAGTCTATGCTTATCTCATAGTCACATCTCTAAGAATCAAAGTCCTCATCCAATGAGATTGTTGGCCTCTTTCATTTTTTTTTATTTTTTACAATTCTATCTAAAAATGCTTACAATTTTATATCTCAGAACTTCTAGTCATATATAAATCTCAGAGTCATATAAATATATAATACATACATATAAATATAAATATAAATTGATACTGGTAAAATTTTAACCCACCTGTCAATTAAACGAATTTAAAAATTAAGTAAATGTCATCATTGATGTGCAAATTTTAAAATTGCAAGTATATAACAGTTAAATAAGCCAAAAAGGATAAATAACCGTAAAATTTAACCCCTCCTAATTGTAATTCAAACTTGAGAAAAGGCACACACGTGAAATGAGCAATTCAAACTTCAAAAGGCACGCATGTGAAATAAATAGTGAATTACTAACTTAATTAATTAAGTTAGTTGTCTTCACTAGATGATTACCTTACTTCACCACTCGAGTAATCTCTTCACCCATCAACAAAAAAACAAGCGGATGGTGGTAGCTATGTCATTCTCTTTATTCCTAAATTTTAGAAATTACACAACTTTGAGTTTGAATAATGAGCAATCACATTTTGTTTTTGTTTCTTAGTAAATACTTTTTATAGTTAAAATTTTTCTTTTATCTCTATAATTTGTAACAACAACAAAAAAAAATTAATTTTTTTACACTTTTATATATCAAATATGATATACCTATTGCATTGACTATATTGGATATAAATTTAATATTATCATTTTAAATTTATCTTAATTTAATATTTATTGACCATATTGTATATCATTTCAAGGATTTAAAAAATGGAAATTTATATATGAGTGGATCTTCATCATCTAAATTTTAATGTTTATCAAGTATATTGTATATTATTTTGAAGATTTAAAAAATGGAAATTTATATGAGTGGATCATCATAATTTAAAATTAATTTTCATGACAATAAAGATGATTATTCAATCATAAAATTATACGCTATTAGCTTTTTTTACTTTAATTTATATTTCTATTTACTTTTATAGTGATATTTTTTTTTACTTTTTATGAAAACTTAATGTTAGAATTAGGTTTAGTGTGATATTTGTCAGGAAATGAGACACATTTCCACACTAAACCTAGCAGAAGAGAAGAATAATTTAATCAAGATCGTAAATGACAAAACAATCACACTGTACATAGAGATTTTACCCTGGAAAACCAAAATGGGAAAACCAACATTCCTTGAGCGTTCTGCTCTCTTGTTGTCTTATTCAATCTGAATATAAGGTTATATGTCTAACCTTGGTCCACACCTAAGACACAATCGAAATCATACCCTCTTTCATGTACAAGAACAACCCTGTAGCCAATCTGACTTATATCTGCATGACCAACAACCTCTAAATTACAGACTCTTGGCGATTAGCCATTCATCATATAAAGATTCAAGATTATCCTTTACAACCTTATAACACACCTCTTTAGAGAATTTACAACAGGAAAACCCTAAAGACTTGGCACCCAAAATAAGTCGTACAGATCCATGCAGATCATTGGCTACAAATCCCGCAAATCTCGAGATTATGTTACAGTCAACTCCAAATCGTATTACTAGTCGACTATCAGTTGGCCTTCATTTGGTCTTCAGTCAGTCGCCATATACCCGCCTGTCGACCTCTTGTTGGTCGACCTCTTCAACTTATTGTCAATTACTTTACCATGTCGAACCGCCTAAACCTTCAACTTCGACTTTACCTAGTCGACTAACCTCAACCTTTGACTTGTTGTCAATCTATCTCGACCCTTGACTTGTTGTTGATCTACCTCGACTTCGACTGTTAATTGATCCACTTCGAGTAGAATTTCACTGCAAAGAATATAACAACCCAACATTCTCCCACTTGTTGTCTTCTTTGCTATAACCAGGAGATTCCTAAAATTTCGTTCATCGACCTAGGGAAACAATGCCCATTGCCTCTCCGCACCAAGAGAAGTTCACATAACTCACATACTTGGTAAAAGAGTCTGCTATGTTTTCCAATGTGTCTAATTTCTCTAGTATCACCTTGTTACTTTCCACCATATCTCTTACGAAATGGTATTGTAAATCAACGTGCTTAGTGTTAGAACTAGGAATCACCCTCAGACTATAATGAGGATAAGACCAGTACCCATCAGTTTATATGTCACAAATAATTTTAAAGAGGTCAAATGGGTGCAGACTCAAGATGATATCGCTTTAACTCAAAAAACTGGACTGGTATGCACAAGCAAGTGAGGTCTTGATCAACTTCAGTTAGAAAGTTGGATTAAAGGTGAATAGAAGGAAGACTTGGTGAGGAGAATGTAGAGGTCTGTTATGGACATCAGGTCTTCCAACAGCTTAAGGAGGAAAAACTCAAACACAAGATCCTCTTGGATTCAAAGTTTCAGATACTAAAGTATATTTAAGTAACACAATCATAACAACACAATAATAAAACATACATCACGATACAACTACAACAACTCGAGTGGATCATCCATGCCCAAGCTCTTCAGTGTGAGAGGGAAAAAGATAACAAAATGAACTGATTAAAACTGGTCACAATACTACTGAAATCAAACCTTCATAACAACGGCATATGACCCTCGACTAGATCCTCCATGCTCGAGTGTTCTAACACAGCGTTTACAGAGAGATGGAAAGAAGTTGACTTATATTAAACAAGAAATCTCAAATCCTATTGCATAATAGATAACCAGAGCTTTCATCAAAGCTTTACAATGCGGGATCCTAGCTCAACCATCGACTCTTACAAAATATCAAAATTGCCTATATATAAGAAGAACTACTACAACCATCAGGAGTGTGATCGGATTGTTGCATTCAAATTTTTCAGTCGGTGTCTTCTCTGTCAGACCGTGTAAACAATCTTTTGTTGTCAAACACGATCTCTTTCGTCTGGACCTTCTCTGTCATACTGCGCATGCAACTCTCTGTCAGACGTGTTATCTCCCAAAAACGCACTGTCATTTTGGGTGATAGAATGAGTAAAAAATTGCATTTCTACAAGTCCTGGTTTTAAAAAATTACTTTTTCAGCTTTCCACAGCGCGCTCCTTTTAATTTTTGCGGGTTAGCTGTTGAAAGCCGTCACTTTCCACAGCGCACGAGTCATAAAATAATAGCTCTGCGCTGGGGAAAGTCCCGACTTCGCTCAAAATGATTTTTCTTGCACACGACAAATGCCAAATCTACCATGCACAATACAACTCATCAATAGAACTATGAGTGTTGACATTTCTGAAGGTGATTATATCTAAACATTCGATATAGGTGGGATTTACTCTCTGAGTAAACAAAGAATAAATAAATGAAACCACCAATCTGTCGAATGTATGTTTTCCAGGTAAATGAATGCATGCGCAACTGTCTAATGGTGAACACGGCCCGTGGTCTAAATGTTTGACATGTTGAAAGCTGTTGACGGTGCAAGCGTATAACTTTCTGTTGGTTAAATTAACAACTCTGAGGAGGTCTGGTTCATGGAATGGTCGAGCTAGGTCTCTGAGTCTGAATCAAGAGTTCTCAGACT